>DWJZ01004540.1:0-15216 GCA_018249125.1 Asbolis capucinus
TATATATATTTATAATAATAATAAAAAACTTAAAAAAGTTACACATACAGAAATGAACTATTATAACTACCTATTTGAAAATATATACATTTTTATTTAATATAATTTTTCGTTTTATTGACATACTCATTCTGTCTCTCTGTACATAGACGATACTTAGAAGAAACTATCAATATGGGCGTTCAGCTATTAACGTTACCGTGTAGCTCGAATTTCTTTGGGAAGTTAAGAAACATCATCAATTATCAGAAACAGCTGTTTATAGCATAGCTCGGTGGCGTAACATTTAGTGTTTGATCCCGTAAAATCCGTTAACAAATAAAATGTTAATACAATTAATGCTTTTCACGACCCTTAGCCTTAGCGAAGTAAAGTGCGAAATTACTCGCTGATAATAAAATGTTCATTTTTATTTTATACTCTGTCATTTTAAAAGGGAAAGATTTGTTTGTTTGAGGCCTCGGAACTCCAACGGTCAATGTGCTTGATCTTGGATGAGTCTAAAAGAAGGTAGGCAATTTAAAAAGCAACCAAATGGGCATTGTCCAGAAAAAACTTAAGTTAGTTTCTAGGAAATGTAGCACTTCAACTAAAATTATGTCTTGAAATAATCATCGATATCCATCCTATTTGGGCCTGCGTGTTCGTACATCCTTATCTATGTTACAAAAAATATGGTAAAAATAATCTTAATCGATACAGATTTAATAATAAGCTGTATCATGAAATTTGTTGTTTCATTCCATCAGGGACCAATATTGTTAAATGTTACTCGATAACATCGACATCATTTCTCATATTTCAGGCGGCATGTGCTGAGAGAAATAAATAGGGAGGTCAAGGCCAGGTCAGGTAAATGATGATTCAGGTCAGATCAATGTGGAAACCTACTAACCTATTGCACTTCTGTAACCTAGATTACCTTCTCGGTATTCTGTGATTATCCAGAACAGTACAGGACACTTCTGATATATTTTATCACGGTATCTAATATCGAATTGGAAAAGGTAGACTTCTTTATGAACCGTATGAACTCTTAAGATATTTTCTTGTCAGGAGGTATATAGTTTTGATTATAGTGAAAATAATGTTTCACGCTCACCAAAACATGTTTCTGCTACTGGAAAGCAGGTTTATGCACGTTTGCATAAGCACACTTGGATTGGCCACTAATAGCTTGGCATGCTGCAGGCCAGCTCTGTAGGAGGAAAGACCCTTGCTCAGCAATGGGCCATTTATGGGTAGAAGCCTTTATTAGAAGAGGTTTGGTTTTAATATTCTTAAAATAATAGTAGATAGGTACACTCTAAAAAGTACGTTCATATATATATATATATATTGAAAACACTTACTCGTATATGAAATAAATAAAGTAACTTTGCGTTTAATAAATGCCGATGTTTAACTAAAAACGGTATAACGCTACAATACAGATCTTGTAATGACATCTTGTGTTGAATAGGGAGACACCGCACAAGTTGTTCAGTAGCACGGTCGTGACTTTTTTTTAGGCATTAAAGACAACTAAAAGTAATATAGGGAAAAAATATACAGAAATAAATTTATCATGCCACATATCTCTACATTTTACTATGAATGCCTAACAGTTTATGCTCCATGTCTCCTCAGTTACGAGGAGAGACCCGTGCCTACTAGTGGTCAATTAATACGTTGAAGCTAGCTCTTACTCTCTTAATAGCTCTTACTATACTACTTACTTATTTACTAAACTTGCCCAAGCATTTTTAACATTAAAATATTCATCCAGTCTGAAATAACCCTTAGTCATAAGAATGCTTTTGACATGAGCTTTAAATAATCGAGCATAAACGAGCCACCAGTTTTGCTGAGTCTGAAATAAGGTAAAATCAGCTTCGCCTTAATTCTCGTATTGATGTTGTGAACATCACACTTAACAATACATTCTGAATATTTTTTAACATACAAAATATTATGTAATATAAATTGTAATGTTACAGTAATGAATAACATTAATTACAATAATTTTTCTATACGATGAAAATGTATTAAAACGAAGAGGAACAGGTAGTTTTTTTTAAATTGTTTCGCAGGTTCAAAAAAATATATTATCATAAATCGATCTTTACTACGGGTGACTAACTGTCTGCCTGCCTGTTTCATTTAACTAACTATACTAATGAACCGATTCTGATGAAAATTGGTATTTTTTTTTCTTACAAAAGAAATAATTATTATATCCCTCATAGGGGATGGAATTTTGCATGGAAGTCCATTTTCTTGAAAATATAAACATCAAGCGATGTAGACACGCAATTGATAAAACTTCAACTTACGTGGGGGGAAAATCTTTGACTTGGCCGCGGGAACAGATATACATATGTATATAACTAAAATACTGTTTTGAAACTTACATGTTATTTAATAAAAATTAATATCACATGTAATGTTCACCATAATAGCATATTTTTGTATTTGAAGACAAATTGTGTTGTTTGGCCAGTAATTTAACCACAAACCGCGTGCTATTGATTCTAGTGTTAGAATAACTTCCTCTGGTTATTCCAAGCAAACTAACGGATGCGGAAGTATTATGAGGAAAGATACTAATGTTATGTCAACCATATTCAAAGAATTCGGTTGTTCTGAGTAAATGAATGAATGGTAAGAATATGGACCATGTTAAAAGAATTTTGTAATGTAATGTCTATTTGGCCAGGCTCTATAATGAATGCAGTGAATCCACGAATGTAGATATAAATTTAGAAAAGCAATAATTCATAATGTAAATTCAGTACTTATATCTTTATTTTATACATATAAAAATAAATATTTATGTATTACTATATGCGTATATGTAACATATATTATATTGTGTTTTTATTTCTTAATGTTTTCTTTGTTTGTTCTTGTTCTTTATTGCTTCTTGTTTGTGATGTTTATCTGTAAATGGTTGTGCATTTGTTGTATCCGTGTATTATTATGTGTAACTGTGCTTATTTCAAATGTAATAACCGTTGAAAAACCAAATAAACAAATTTGATACACACATTTTACAAGTTTTGTGGTTTCAATGAACTTCATTCAAAATCAAGCTGAAGCCAATCTCGTGGTGCACCTGCTAAGCCCCGGATGCGGTTATGACTGGGGGTCGGTTCTTCTGGAGGTCTGTGGACTCTGTACCATTGAGTATAATCTCGTTTCGTTATCTTGCGTGGTGGTGGCGGTCTGTCAGCCTTAGCTCTATTCAGCTGTAAAATATTTTTTATGCGTTTCTGTCGCAATGTTGATGGGCTAAACCTTCTCTTCTTTTTCCAGATCATTCAGTCATCCTCGCTCCTGTTTATCTTCAGTCACCGTGTTGAAGGGGTCGTTGGTGTGTCTCCGGTCCATTGCGTCAATTTTGATTTGATCAACCAGCATAACAAACCAGTAAGTAAACAAAATGATTGCAGTTACACGAAGAGTGTAGGCCGTTCATGATCGTCTCTTAATCATGAGGATGGTTGTGGAATCTTAATGATTCAATGACATTTCCGCTAGGCTCGTCCAACTCTTGCCTTACGTTTATATCAAAAGATTTATCTTCATCTCAATGCTACATCTAAGTATACATATCTGAATCTTATGTTGTTTTGTATCAAAAAACTATTTTATATTTTATGTATTACCAAATCGGTTCATAAGTTAAATTGTATAGCCTAGTTATAAGTGACATATAACTACGATACTAGTACAAATCTTTGGCTGGGGGTAATGTAACTGGTGAATGTTTGTTCTTCGGTCATGAATGTTATTTGTCCATACCACTCGAGACGCAAGCAAGGACGACGAGGAATAACAGAGCAGATCCAAATTCTTCGATAGGTAATCCAAAGATTTAGAGAGTTTAACATCCTACTCAAAATTGTCGACTTTTGGAAGTAATTAATCGGGAAGTAATATCGAATTATTAAAGTACCGGCCACTTTGATCTTAAATAATATGTGCTGTAAAAAATCTCAGTAAAGCTTTTGTTATTCTATATATTAATCCTAAATTAAAATGTGTTGCGAATTTAAGCTTTGTGTCTGTCTGTATGTTTTCAGCAAGTGTTTCTGACCTTAGCAGTACGACAGTTATGAAGGATTTTGTTCAAAGTATTTCATTGCTTGTGAACATTTGTATTGACTATATTTATAATATATAAATGTGCCTAAGCCTTAATTTACTCATAGCATATATAATATTAATTTGTTCCAATAAACATTAATTATCGCACAGACTACGGACTTTGATTCATTTTGATTCACATGGCGAGCCTGCTAAGCTGCAGCGGTAGCGGTAAACCCCAGCGAGTGTTGTATTCTATGCACCGGTCCCCGCTTTGAAACTTAAAACCAAGGTCGATCATCCTTTGTTCGCTCGGAAAGTCTTTCGCGATTCATTATAATAATTTTACAGTTGATATTTCGTAAAAATTGGTGAAAGCCAAACTAAAGAGGTTGTCGTAGCACAAACCGCGGCAAAAAAGGCAGCGTTAACTCGATTGTCACCGATCAGCTTCGAAGCAGCCTTGAATCCGTTTGTGTGATGCTGCATGTAACTGGCACTAATTTACGGTGGTAACACGATTTACAAAACCTGCCACAATGGATGCTGATGAGCACAAGCTGATGCTATGGATTGCTCAAGGTATAAACCACCATGCACTACGTCGTTCTTTTATGGCCAGGAAACCCGAAGCAACTAAGTCATCTGTGTGAATGCAAGTGAAGGCGATTTAAAGAGTATTTTTTTTTCTTTACAATATATTTAGTGTGCGTCTTGTGTGAACTTTTAATAAACCCAGAAACTACGAACGGAACTATTCGTATATTCTTTATTCGTTATTATATTTATTGAACAATGAGTAGAGACATCAAGGGAGTGTAAGTGTAATAAAGTTTAAAAAAATGTGTGTAGTATTAGTAATAGATAAAATTATGGTGAGTTATGGCAGAAGTTTTATATAATATGTGCAGGTATAAAATATATTACAGTCTATTTGATAAAAATTGGTAAAAGTCGTAGACAGGGAAGTATTTTGGTAAAAAAGTTAAGCAAAGCGAATGAAATTTTTTCTACATTTCAGTCATGTATTGACAGAATTAGTATTGATGTTAAGGCGGTCACATAAAATCTAGCGATAGTAAAGTTATTGAAATGAAATGAAATGAAATGAAACGAAACGAAACGAAATTATATGAAATGAAAAGTATTTCGTTTTAGGAACCAATAGTTCACTTAACGAAAGTCAAAAATTAACAATAAAAAATCCCTATATTAGTATAGTACAAAAACAAAAAATGTTTAAGAAAATTATATAAAAAGAAATATTTAACTGCAATGCCTATCCATCACCGAATTTATAATAACACAAATTTAAGACTCTGTACGCTAGTGTAGGCCGGAAGAAAAAAAAAGCCGGCGGAACAAAACTCCTGGTACTCTTTTTCAAACCAAGCTTAAATCTATTATACAAACCATCACTAGCCTAACCGGAATTGGGAGCGGAGCGGTTCATTTGCCTACCATGCATTCTTGTCATTTAGGTACTCTGCTATACTGTAATATCCCTTGCCTATGAGTTGAGATGAACCTATATTATTTCGTATGAAAACAATATTGCTATATATGTATGTACTGGGACGTGACTATAGAATATCTATTTCTTTGAATTTATGACGCCATGAGTCCAGTGACCCTAACTTATAAATAGACCTAATTGCTCTTTTCTGAAGTATCAACATCTGTAAGCTCTCTTATTTTTCTAACAGCATATGAAGCCTTGTTGAGTTTAATCGCGAGGGTTGCTATATGCAGGCCCCACTGCAGTGTACTACAAAAGTCACTCATAGAATGACTGGAATTTTCTATACCTAAAGTCTCATTACTTAATTTAAGGGTTTTATTTACATCCCTTACATTTGGTTACATTTAGTCTTTTTAGCATTCAATAGCAGGTTATTAGTAGTAAACCAATGAGAAACATGCGATATAGTACTATTTACATCGTCAAAATTATGTTTCTTTCTTTGAGTCTTTAATATTCATGACATATCATCTGCAAAAAGCACAATATCAGCAAGATTCATGATATGGTAAATCATTAATGTATACTAATAAGATAAAGGGATCCAAAATTGAGCCCTGTGGTACACCCATCACAGCTGGTGACCCCATTGACTTATCTTCATTTATGCTAGCCTTTTGTATTCTATTAGTCAAATAACACGCAATTAAGCAAAGGGCTTTATTTTTCACTCCATAATGACTAAGTTTAAGCAGCAATATTTCGTGCTTCAATGCACAATCAAATGCTTTAGATAAGTCACAAAATACACCTATGGCATTTTGTGATGAATTCCATGCTTCAAAAACACGTTTTCAGAGTCTATTCCAGCGTCAGTCGTACTACGACCTTTGGTAAATCCGTATTGCTCAATAATAATTTATTAATATTAAAAGGGTTTAGCATCTGATTCAATATGATTTTTTCAAAGATTATACCTGTATAACTTCAGGTTGGTTTTGCTAGATATATTAGTGAATTTTGAACTTTATCTACTGAAGTTTTCGGGGTACTGTAAGTGTATTGTACTGTAAGTGTGAGTACTGTAAGTTTTCGGGTTCGGATGAAAACATAATGTCGGCTTTAGAGCTGAAGGTGGCGTTGAGCCTTTTACCACTTTTAACGGACGAGGAAGATAATACGAAACTATTAATAGCATGATATTGATTATTATGCTTTGTAAGTAGCTTATTGATTTTGTGTTGAAATGTAGATTGTCTCAAGGTGCGAAATTGTATCTGAAATCCAGTTATTCTACGGTTACTGAATTTATCTCAGATATGAAGAAGACGGTTACTGAATTAATGTCGGATATGCCCAGGTGAAAAAAAAATCAGCTAATGCTATACGAGAAAAAACTAACTCATATGAGACCAAATGATTTATCGGTTAGGGATTTCGGTAAAGTAATATCGGAATTACTCATCGACTTGACGATTTCGCTAGCCAGTGGTAGGTCCACTAGTTATGACGTTAAAATCATTGAATGAGAAGTTTGCTATTAAGAAATTTTCCGATGGTCTGAGAAAACGCCAGTTGAGCACGATTACAGCTGTTCGTGATTTTAGTTCCCTCAAGGACGCAATTTAAGTGGCCCAAGATGAAGAGGTGCATCTCAATAATGAACCGGAAAGTACGTTTTCTCGTGAATAATGATAAAATTATTTCATGTTATAATACTTCATATATTAGTTTATCATTAGGCAATCATAGTTACGTTTGGTTACTTAATGCCGGAGCATCAGGTTCAGTTTAAATATGTATGTATAAGCATGTTGTTGAGAAGCACATTCCTTTTTGTATGGGAGCATATACATAAATGGTATTGGAGGTAAAATAAGGACATAAGGATATTTTTACTTAGATCTCTTGGTAGGTGGTCTCTGCTTGCGTCATACATTTTATTTATTTGATTTCTTACTAATTAGGGCAAACGGAATTTTTGGTAGTAACTTTTTAACAAAGTATAAATCACTTACAGATTTCGATAAAAATATTTTAACAGTTTCCGTAGGTCTAAATAAGATTAGTCTATGTACATTTGTCAACATATACCGATGGTTGCTTAAGCATTCCGCCTATGTGTGAGTCGATTTATTACATCGATTCCAATTTTCAAAATGAAGTAGTTGACCGATCTGTGGTAGGATACCTATAAATATATTGAATACAACTGAGAATATTTTCAAGTTACGCGAAATAAATGTAATAATTCATAATATCAAAGATTATAATATTTGTGCTTTGGATCAACTAAAACAAATGCAATCCGAATCTTTACTCGGTTAGCATTCTCTTAAACTGTTTTCAAAATTACAATTAAAGCATTTTAACTGGTATAGAAAACTTAATATGTGCCAAACATTCTAATATATTTTATTTAGAAGGAGATGCATTGACTACACCAAATATTTATAGTCATAAAATAAAATACTACTCCGGTATTTTCTAAGTCTTATAGATTACCTCACTCTCAAAAAAGCGAAATTCAGCGTGAATTATCGCAAGCTAAATAATTGTATAGAAGATGATCGGCTCCCGCTTCCTAATATTACGGAAATTTTAGACTCCCTATCGGTATGCATATATTTTAGTCATTTAGATTTGTATCAGGGTTTTCTTAAGACCGAACTTCAGGAAGATGACGTATCTATCGTATGACGTGGATGCTCATGGGGTATAAAACTAGCCCTTCATCCTTTTCGAGAATGATCACTATGGCTATGGCGGGCTTAACATATGAAGAATGATATCAAGATAATCTAATAGTATTTGGTAGAAGTTTAGGTGAAAACTTGAGATATTTGCAAGATGTTTTTAAATGTATTAGAAGACGGCATTTCACCTGATCCGGACGAAATTAACAGGTTCACTGGATGAACTTAAAAGTTTTACTATGTTTGATAATTATTACCGAAAATTTATACCGAATTTTGCGGATAACCGGATTTACCTTTATTTGAATGATGCCAAAAGAATGTGCCTTTTATTTGGGATAACCGATGTCAAGAATCTTTCGATTACTTAAAACAGAGTATCATTGCTCCCCGCTGTTACAATACCTAGGTTTTTCATCTAATAATGTTTATCATTATATCGGCGATATATCTTTAATACGGAATAAGAATAATAAAAAAATATTGAAAAAAAATAAGGTATACGAAAGGTACGTGCGGGCCACGATTCTACGTATTAAATAATGTATAAAGAATACAGGATAAGGATGATAGGAAAGTCATTCTAAACTACTTCCATCTTTTGCCCACAAGTGGCCACGCGGGGATTTGAAGAATGATAAATAATATAAAAAAATATTTTTACTGGCCAGGGTTAGGTAGAGAGGTGAAAGAATTTGTTAGGAGGTGTGATAAATGTCAAAGGCAGAGACATTCACTATACATAGAAGAACCTATGTGTATTACGACAACAGTTACAACGGCATTCGAAGAAGTTTTTAGATGTAGTAGGACTATTAGACAAAGATTGTAATGATTATAATGATATATATTTTAAGCTTGCAATGCGGATTGAGTATGTAGTAGCCCAACCTTTGACTTCTAAAAAGCCAGAGAAAGTAGCTAATGCTTTAGTATATGGTGAGCAAGCCGCGGACCACGTGACACATGCGGCTCTTTTAGCATTTTTTAATTAGAAAATTTATGCGTAGAAGGTGAAACACTGTGTCAAAACATAAAATATAACATAAAAAGCATTATGAAACAAAAATTGGGCAAAACTCTAAACACTTCACTTAATAACTTTAAGTAAAACATTCAGTAGATTTGACTAAGTATAAATAATGCTAATCTATGTGCGGCCCTCTAGCAAAAATCGAAATAAAAATTGGCCTTTTAATTGAAAAGGTTTCTCAACCCTGCTTTAGTAAATAGTTTAATACATCGCTACGGGGTCCCCGAGACGATTGCTACAGATCGAGGTAAAGTGCATGTCTTCTGTATTCAAAGAGGTATGTTATCTTTTAAAACAATTCAACAGCATATCACCATCAAACTATTGGCGTATTGGAAAATTCACACAAAAACCTAGGTTCGTATTTACCTATTCAGACAGATAATCATCCAGAGACCTGGAGCCAATGACTGCCCTATTAGTGATCTGTAAATTCCTGAACAAATTTACACCATATTAATTAGTTTATGATAAAAATTGCAACCTTCATAGCAATTTAAAAAATGATATAGTTGCCTTATACAATCATGAAAATTATTCGCATGAATTGAGATATCGATTTTAATAATCGCTAAAAAGAGGCAAGAGAAAATTTACTCAAGGGCTCAAATGTTTGAGAAAAATAAATACGACGAAGATATTAATCCTGTTGTATACAAATAGATAATTATTATACAAATATGATTATCTATTATTAATAAAGAAAGAGAATGTGAGTAATAACTTTATCTTCAGGACCTTATGTAGTAGTTAGAGACGTATCTCCGAGTGTACAAATTTAGAAAAATGAAAAATTAGATATCATACATAAAAATCGAACAAAAATCTCCTCAAAAGTGTTTTAATTATGATTTAACGCACTAAAAGGTTAGGTAAGTAGTACCTATATTCTTGCCAACCTGCCAACCTCCCAACCTGCACATACATATATTTTTTTGGCGTTTTCTTCTGTTTAATAACGTACGCTAATACAATATATTTATTAAAATCATTAATGTGTTTAAAGAAAAAATATAAAATTACTAAAAAAAAAAATAAGTTTTTAGAGCTATATGAAGCTTTAAGTAATTTGAAAAAAAAAGAATTTATAGGAATTTAATTTGATGAAAGTAATTAAAAAAAAGGCATATGTTACTTTTTTGTATGATGGACATGTAGCGATGTACCTTAATTTACTCATATATACTCTATAATATTTATTTGTTCCAATAAACTTTCATTATCGAACGGACTTCGTACTTTACTTCATCTCCCGATTCGCACCTCGCATAACAAAGCTGAGAATCAATTTATCCATTAAATTGAAATGTTAATTCTAGAACGAGACATTGTCGAGAAACTCGCTTTTATTGACTGCTATATATTTTGTTTCTTTTAAGCAAAAATAAACAATTTGAGAAAATAAACATATGGATGCTTACTAACCCTTATTTTTTGGTATTCATTTAAATCTGTGAAATAGATAATACCGGTTACAATAGCTTGCTCAGAAAAAGGTCATGTTGTATTATTTATATAGAAATAGATTCGCCGTTATACATAATTAAGCTACTCGCCTTACCACAAGACAGTAAGCTAGAAGCACCAACCATAATTAACCATACCATACCATACCAATATTATATTATATAATAATTAAATATTCAATTAAATCAAATTAATATTGTAAAAATGTATTGCCAAGCGGTTGTATTAATAACGCAACGTTTCCCGAGAGGCAGGGATTGAGTTCGAATTAGTATTGTAAGTTACATGCGTGCCTATTAAAACTTAATATATCAGTTCGGTGACGGAAAACATCTCGCGGAAACCTGTACATAGAAAAAATATTTTATTAAAGTTAGCGAGTAGCGTTGCTCGTAGCGTACAGTGAGACAGACGTCAAACGTGAAGTTTACATTAACGGTGTCCATACATTAAGGAGCTAAACTCGACCGACTGCTTTTGGCCCAAGTTTTTTGACCCAAGTAGTTATACATTCAGCTCACAGATATAAATATTAATGCTCCGGTTTACCGTCGTTTGTTTTCTTATATCAGAGAAGAGTGGCGACTAGTCTGTCGCATTGTGCGGTGGTCAACTTACAATGGCACCGTGTTCCGCTGTCCCACATCAAAATAATGGGGTACGAAACAGGCTCATGGTAGAAGCGGGACATTACGTGTTGAGGACCATTTTAAACAGACTGTTTTAAATCTATTTGAATCTGAATCATCACTTATAAATATTATTATGCTACGATTTCTGTGTTAATATTTTGTTTATAGAATAATTCAACCATTTCAAGGTAGGCCGTTTTTGTGACATAGTGTCCTCAGGAAATAACAAATTTATAAATACTTGGCTTCAACCACTGAGGGCCTATTACTGAGCACGGGTACTGAGGAGGTCTAAAGTATACTCCACCACGCTACTCCAAAATGGAGATGAAAAAATATTTAGTTAGATATTAAAGTATCAAAAAAGAAAATAATTAATATTACGAATATGGCAGAGAACATTAAAGGTCTGCTGGAATAGTTCTTATACAAACGCAGAAAAAGTACCTTATAGGTCACTTTTAAACATTTTCTATATTTTTGTGTGCCATCGTAAGTTGGTAAAAATATATCATCAGTGCAACCTATTAATGTCCCAACTTTGTCAATCCTTCTGATGGGTACAAAGGCATTTTTCTCAGGCTATACAATAAACTTCATTTTATAGGGTGATTTCGCTTTGACCTGTGTTATGTGTGAGAACTGATTGAACTCTTACCGAGTGACTCCTATGTTTATTATTGTCAGCTGTTTATTATCTGTGTTTATTAAAACAAAATACATTAAAACGCTCACAAAATGTAGAATAAAACGGAAACCGTATTTATCTAATAGTATATACTCTTTCAAGTTTAGAATAAAAACGGTACATTTTGAACCATTTAAAATGAAAAAGAAGCCAAGGATTTGCATGGAATCAGTCTATTGTTGATTTGCGATCTATTGTTGGCTGTAAGACTTAATACTAGTAGCGACCTTTGACCGCTGAAACGGTTCAACGAGTACCTGTTACTTTTAAATACCTATTAAATGTTCTCACGGAGCGCGTGACATTTATTGCTTGGATATTCAAATCAAAAAATCATTTTAGATTTACTGCATCTAGAATCGTTATAGTATCACAGTTTGCTCGTTCTGTACTAAGAAGTGATTTAAGTAATTATTACCGGCTCTGGGTCAGGAAGGAGACCAAGACTTACAGACCAGATTATTACTGAGCACGAGAGCTTCCTCACAATAGAACATGCTAGCCACGTAGCTCTTTCTCCAGATCGGAATGAAGAAAGGACTTATGGAAAATCCTAGGATCGTCATATCGGAAGTTGTTCGTCACTTGTAAATTTATGTCATGATTTAACGGCTGCTATGGAAGGATACAACCAGTATCCACGGCTTTACGTACCCTACGAAGCACGGAAGTGCTCCTGATATTTATTGTTACGTGATGTCACCTACCCACTTTTCAATCGGACTTCTTGTTTGAAACTCGGCCGATCTTGGACATAGCAGAAACTAGAACATGTTGCGTGAGGTGTGTCGGTCAATCTTAAATTAAAAAGTTTAGTATTTAGATAGATAGAGATAGTATTTAGATAGATACTTAGATAAATGTATAAGAATACCAGTTTACACCTTCCCTTCATATTGTAGGCAGTTGGAACTTAGTGGAACGTCACACCTCCATGCTTTTAGTTCACGAAGTGGAAAGTAATACTTACACCCCAAAGGCTATAAGGCTCTCTCGAACAGGTGTGTGATTTCTTTAAATCTGCACTTGGTTAGCATGGTAAACTATTGCCTGTACCGCCCACGTTGTAAGAGGAGATCAGCCCAATAGGGAAACAATTATGGGTTGAGACTTAAGGCTATAATATATGTAAGTAGTGTAAAGATCATTAGATTAGTGAACGGTGTCTCTTTAGCATCATCGCCTTCTCAGCTATGAGGAGAAACCTGCGCTCAGTAGTGGGCCATTGTTGTGTTGAAGCCATGAGCCTAAAATGAGAAGGCTTCATTGACCAAATCCTAAACCCTCCACGGCAGACTTTAGTGTATTTTCTATCACTGCATAAGTAACAACAATAGAGATCGAATGAAGACTTATTGTCTTTTCTAAAAACGGAATTGCTGAATAAGTTTACTCACGGAGTTTCCCAAAAGGACTCGGAACTGTTGCCCGATACTTTGATCAACGTAGAAAAGGAAAAGTTAGATGGATGAACATTCTTACGCCCTTCAAGTAACATTGGTATTTTTACATTACGGCCATCTCTTTGACTAGAATTAGAGCGAAAAGTCGATGTGGAGTCAGTCTACAGCAGACGACAACTGCTTACAAGAACTCATCGAAGGTCGTGGGTTCGATTCCCACCCAGGTCAAACTTTTCTGTGATGAGCACGAATGTTTGTTCTGTGTGTCTGGGTATAATATCTATATAAGTATATATTTAAAATAGTATTTATGTATGTTTATCAGTTGTTTGATCACCATAATACAAGCTAACGCTTAGTTTGGGGTAAGTCGGCTGTATGTGAATTGTCCAAAGATATTTATTTATTATTTTATTATCTACACATTATTCTCTAACGCCGGTATCCTGAATACATAAAATGATATCGGGACAGCATTTCCCGTCAAATTGTACGATACAATAAGACCGTCAATGTTATTTATACACATAATAAAGTTGTTACGGTCCGTTGTCAGCAACGTTAACATTTCGCTACGGTCGGGATTGTTCGGAACTTTTCCTCAATAACTAACAATTTCTGGTTCGATACACATTGTTTATACATAAGTATATATTTTGGTGATGCAGTTAGTTGGAGCAATGTGTTGTATAAATATTTTGTTTGTTAGTAGTCATTACAATTTTTTTTCATTGTATCTGTCCATAACTGTCCCACTGTTGGGCTCAGATCCACTCGCTATGTGAGGGGTTGCTTAGCCACGCTGGTCAAGTACGGATTAGTGGACTTCACACACCTTTGAGAATTTTATGGAGAACTCTCAGAAGTGCAGGTTCCCTCACGATGTTTTCCTTCATCTTGGAAAGTGATAATCAACTTCTGATACGTCCTTGAAAGTTAGAGGTGCGTGCAGGATTTGAATTCAAGACCTCCCGTTCGAAATACCAACGTCGAAACCACTAGGCTAACACTGCATTACTAATGACAGGCCGTTAACAGGCTGGTTGGTCTAGTGGTTAGTGAATCTGACTGCTGCACTGAAGGTCGTGGGTTCCATTCCCATACAGGTCAAAGTTTTCCATGATGAGCAGGAATGTTTGTTCTGTGTGTCTGGGTGTCAATATCTATATATGTATGTTTTTTAAATATATACATACATATGTGTATGTTTATCAGTTGTCTGATCACCATAGCACAAGCTGACGCTTAGTTTGGGGTCAGATGGCCATGTGTGAGTTATTCAGAGATATTTATTTATTATTTTTTATTAATACTATAAATGCGTAATTTAGTCTGTTTGTTACCGTGTTACGCCTAAAATACTGAACAGATTTTGATGAAACTTTGTACAGATGTAGAATAGAAAACGAGAGAAAATAAAGGCGACTTTTTGTTACGAATAGCAGATTTTATGAAAGTTCTTCGAAGATCACATTACTAGTATTATAAATGCAAACCTATCTGTTACTTTATCACGCCTAAACTACATAAACAACTTTGATGGATCTTGATAAATGTATTATAGAACTTGAAAAAAAATCATAGATAACTTTTTATCGCAAAAATAAGCTTGAAGTGTATAGAGCTTAAAAGTTCTTCATTATCGAAAATATACCATAAAAGAAATAAATACCTTCAAGTTAAGAATAAATAGGCTTTTATTAATATTAGTACGCTTTACCATCAAAGTCTGTCGCCACTTACCATCAGGTGGTATCGTAGTCA
>DWJZ01004541.1:0-15216 GCA_018249125.1 Asbolis capucinus
GGGTGGGAATCGAACCCACGACCTCCGGTGTAGTAGTCAGGTTCACTAACCACTAGACCAACCGGCCTGTCAACATTATCGGTTAAAAGTGGATGGGTGACCGTTAGTTACAAAGTCATGAGCCGTGCTTCGGAGTAATTGTTTTTACCGCTAGATGGCAGTCATTAAATCTATGTCGGAGAACTTTGGTCAACAACTGCTCCACTAATCATTCCTAACAGTTCTGAAAAGTAGCAAGGACCAGTGAACAAGGCCTTACCGACTGAACTGAACTTAAATTTTAAGTAAAATCTCACAACTTTTGACCGTGAAGTTGCTCGTGAAGAAGGTGAAGCGGGAACGAAGGAGCATAGGACGGAGGTTTGAGAGGGGGGTGCAGAGGGAAGCGACGGAAAGGTGGTGAGAGTGTCAAGTGGAGTTACCACGTGGACGAATTCGCCGGAAAAAGCTAGTGTAAATTCATTTGAATATAGCACTGTTTCTAGCACCGTTACAACCAATTCTTCTGTAGCCTTCTGTAGCGTTTTTCCCGTATTTCCCACCACAATAAATCATTGAGCTATCGATAGCGGCTAGTCTCAATAAAAGGGAACTATTGTCGCTGCGGAATTTTTACTCCTTCCTTTTACGCTTTTTCCTGTGCGGATTCCCGGATTTTAACGAACCGATTTTTAAGATAGAAGCTTTTTATTTTTTGAAAGTACTTGCGTTTTACTGCAACTACGTTCACGTGGTACACCCCTCTTTTACCCCTTTCTTTACCACCTTTTTAACTCCCCCCTTTTAATCCCCCTCTTTACCACCTTTACACCCCTCTTTACCTACTTAATTACCCCTGTTTACCCCCCTCTACGCCACCCTCTTCATCCCCCATTCTCAATACTCCATGTAATCCATTAATACAGTGTTATTTACATATATCTTGGTACTAAAGAATAGTCCGGGGATAAAAAAAAATGTACCGAGGCTTTTCACATGATTATTATTAAGCTAGTTTTTCGTGAGTAGCTAGCTTCATTTGGATGAGATGTCCTACTTTTTCTCTTACAAGAATTTGATTGTGATAGCTAGCAGAGAAACAGTGTCCAAGGTAGCTCGGGAAAAATGCGTTATGATTGCTTTTGTGCTCTAGAGGTCACGTATACCTTTGGTCGAAGTTGATATTGTTACTTATCAGTTATATTCGTCTGTTTACGGGTTAAGTTGGTTTCTATAATGAAATAATTCAACTTTGACGTTGTGTTTGACTTTGACGAACGAAAGTAATAAGGTACAGTTTATCCAGTACACAAGCAGAAAACTAGGTCAAGAATCTGTTCGCCTTGTAGACGACCGCAACCGGAACTGGCTTCGCCGCCATCTTGCTTCACCGGAAGGATCGACTAACAGGGTCGGTATATAGGCGCAAATCATATTAAATAGCACAAGAGAAATGGCTGTTAACTTTGTTATTATTATCCTTACTAATAATAAAAATACGAAAGTAACTATTGTATCTGTATTTTACGCTTTTCAGACTATATTACTGGACCGATTTTGATGAAAATTGGTACAAAGATACACTAGAATTTGAGAATGAATATAGGCTACTTTTTATCGTGGAAATAAATCTTAAAGCAGTTGAAATAGGGGATGGAAGTTTACATGGAAGTTCGTTATTGTCGAAGATGTATGAAACTTTGTATTTTATGCATTTATGTATATAATAAGAAATAAAACTTGTCCTAACATTTTTGAAATTTCGACCAGTGTGGGGAGATTAAATAGGTAACGAAAGCTGAACGTACTCACGGGTAAACGCTGGTTTCATATATAAATTTGCTGCGTCGGTACTGGGTTTAATGACGATCTTTGCAAGTTTTTGGGTGCGTGATAGACGCAGAGGAAGTTCCGAGCAAAAGTTATCATTGAATATGGCGAATTGTAGGCAATCGAAAAGTTGTCCAGGGGTTTCAGAGTTACCATACTAATTTTAATCTCCCACGGGAACAAAGCAGTTTTCTGGGATAAAAAGTATCCTGTAACCATTGTCCTTATATAAGCCACAAACATGCAAAATTTCATAAAAATTGATCTATTGGTTGCCGTGCTAATTTTAACCTGAACTAAGTCATAGGATAAAACATATCCTATAACCATTCTCGGGTTTTAAACTATGCTGTGCCTATGTTAACTACGACTATGAAGCTTGAACAGACAGATAGAAAGACAGACACCAAAAAAAAAATGTTTTGGTCTGTATATCTATAACAAAGCCTCCTTGCATTAACATTTAAAAAAAAACGTAATGTACAAAATTGACCCCGTTTTAGTCTCATTATAATACATCACTCCAAAATTAATTCAGATCCGTTCGATAATATTTGGGGTTAGAATCACAAATTATCCGTCCAACCATTATCACGAACTTGCCTATCTATAATATTAGTAGAGTTAAAAACGTTGTTTATTGTCTCGTGCCAAAAACGATTCTTTGCAATCATCACCCCTATTCATCAACCATCAACAATATCAGTAAACAACGCATATTATACAAACCATAGTTTGTAGGAAGCGGTAATTGTAAGGAGTAATTATTTGGCGTGTCAAGTCACGAGGGATAATTAGAGGGACCCTCTGTCACGTCCCTTACGAAACCAGGTCACAAAATATAAACAATACATTCTTATTATAGGTTCAGTCCCATCGAAATTATGTTTGTCAACAAGCCTCAAGCTGATATTGAATTATTTGGCGGCAATTTGTTTAATTGGCAACAATGATATACATTAATTATCTAGCCCAGGGGTATGCAACCTTTTGAATTAAAGGGTCAATTTTATATTTTGTTAGAGAGCCGCACATAGATTAGAATTATTTATACTTAATCAAATGTACTTAACGTTTACGATGTAAAGTTTTTATAGGTTTGCAAATTTTTTGTATCATAGTGCTTTTTTATGTTGAATTAATTTATGTTTTTAAACAGTGTTTGACTTTCTAAGCATAAAATATATAATTTAAAAATGCTCAAAGGGCCGATTGCGGCACGCGTGCCTCGGGTTGCTCACCCCTGTTATAGACTATAATAGCCCTAATAGGAAGAAACACTATTTTTTATAACTGTGTCGTTAACCGTTGTGTTCCGGTGCTAGGAGCCAATCTTATCATAAAAATGCTTTGTCATCAGAACGGAAACTTTATGCGAAATTTCAGCTCCCTAGTGTAAGAAGAAGTAGGTCTAATTAAGCTTGCAAGATTTGACCCGTAACATACCCACAAACTAATATACTCTGCAAGTTAAATAAAAGAATGGGTGGATCTTTGTTTGTCTTTCACGCAAAAACTACAGAATGAGAATGAAATTTTGTGCACGTGCACATATGTAGATTAGGAATAACATATACGCTACTTTTTATCAACAAGCAGGTACAGCCGGGTACGGAAACAAGTATTATTTTAAAGCTACTTAGGTGAGAGGCAGAAGTAGATTGTCTAGCATTTTAAGTCGTCGTCATTTTCCGCTTCCTCGCGAGTATCAAGGCGGTGAAGTGGAAAATTAGCCTATTGAGGTATTCCTTTCAGCTGCAATGTGCGCAAAATTGCGTCGTGTTCTGCTGGGAACATTCAGAGCTATTTTGAAAGTCTAAACCAAGTCAGCAAAGTTTTCTTTGCCACAATTATTACAAGGATATTGGTGCTAACCGCATTTCAAGTGGCGTCGTCGGGGTATAAGAAACGCAATGTTGCGTCTTGTAATAGGGGCCTTATTGGGCAATACAGCAGTATTCGTGTTGCATGTGGCCCGCGGGCCAACGGTTGCCAACCTCTGTTTAAACTCCACACTTTTTGTTACACACCTCAGTGAGATCTGGATACAACTTTCGGAATTATTTTTATTCCTACATAATTTTGTAAGCCTTTCCTGGGTACTAATGGAATCCGTGTTTCATAGTATCACCATCTAGGCTATGGTGTCAACCCATGACCCACTACAAAGCAAAAGTCTCTTTTCATACTGAGGAGGGATAGAGAATTCTCCACCAGGCTCCAATGCGGATTTGCATAGGGTGAAGTGGCCAAATGTTGAAATTTGTTATGCCGAAGGCCTACGCCATCGCTTAACGATTGCTATCTAACGATAACAAACAGGTACGACATCTTTTGGTGCCTTCCAAAGCAAGGAAGCGTTCCTGAATTTTGCGCTACACGCGGTCACCCATCCTTCTACCGACCGCGCCCAATGTAACTTAACTTTTCGATTGTTTATAAGCCGCCGGCCATGAAAACTTAATTACGTTATCAGTCTGCCTAATTCATTAACTATGCCTTACCTTTTTCTCTTTGCGTTCAGAAACGTGTCGTAATTAACCAAGCCCAAAAATGTGGCAGGAAATTGCTTATTTTGCTTTTCGATTCTCAAACAACATTGGTACCCGCACAGCAAATCTATTCATATAGTAAACTAGCTTCTAACCGCAGTTTTGCTCGCGTTATGTGTGATAAAAATTATACTATATATTATTCCACATTATAATCTATCTCTGTGCCAAGTTTCATCTTAATCTGTTCAGCGGTTACCACATAAAAGACAAACATATAATTATATAAATATCCCAGCATTTTCACAGATTTTCACATTTATAATATAAGTAGGTTTACTCTGCGACGTAAGCGTGGTAGTTTCGTCATGAAACTGGATACATGTCGTAATTTCAGAAATGCTAAGACAGATATTTGTTTTAATTAATAAATATGTATGGATAACTCAGACACGGCCATCTGATCCCAAACTAAGCATTATAGCTTACGAGTATACTATGGTGATCAGACAACTGACAAACATACATCCATATATACTTTTTTAAACATATAAATATAGATATTTTATACACCCAGGCACACAAATCAAATATTCCTGCTCATCACGGAAAAATTTGACCTGGGTGGGAATCGAACCCACGACCTTCGGTATAGCAGTCAGGTTCACTAACCACTAGACCAACCGGCCTGTCATTAAAGGTAATTCATCAACAATTTATTTAAAATAAATA
Source organism: Asbolis capucinus (assembly GCA_018249125.1). Taxonomy (NCBI): domain Eukaryota; kingdom Metazoa; phylum Arthropoda; class Insecta; order Lepidoptera; family Hesperiidae; genus Asbolis; species Asbolis capucinus. The sequence continues at coordinate 5,034 of DWJZ01004541.1, forward strand.
CGGCTAAACAAAACAGTGTCGAAATCCGCTCAAAATCTACTTTAAATCCACTAAAAGAATGTGAAAATAAATTCAACATTTAATTGAATCTTGAAACAAAGGATGGCGCTGGAATGAAAGCATTGAGACAATCAACTTCACTTCAGCTTCCATGCATAAAGTGTTTGTAGCGAAGCACTCGTTTCAGTCTAACGGTATTTATTTCTTAATCAAATTGAAGACTAAGAGAGCTTGAGAAGAAGCATCGATAAAGATCTGTTTCAGTGCTTCATAGCAGACCCATGCCTTTGACGACTGATAGGCAAAACTGAAATCCGCCTGCAATTTATTTCGAATATGAAATAATAAACTATTTGCAAGATTAAACGAATTAAATATATATAAATAGTTTTCTAAGTGAATGAATACCTAATGTTTTTTTTTATATTTGAACTTTACATGATTTTACGTAAAAATTTGGCTAATTTCGCTTAATAAGTTCTGCCTTTCAAACGTCATTATAATCTACTTTACTCGGTACAAGTTCTATTTAGAATTTTCTCTGTACATACATACATACGTTGTGGTAAAAATGGCCGCCTGATTTGTCGAATAATCGCAGACGCTTGTTTTTTGCGGAGTTACTTTAAAACTATCATAAGTTAAAAATAATTTTCTTCACAAACAAATATTTGTGATAGATTAAGTATTTATTTTGATAAGGTTTTGACCATGACTTTAAAACACACGTACACATAAACAGACAGACCAACAGACAGATAACTTTCGCATTTATAATCTGTAATAGTAAGATTATATATTCATGATCATCTCAACCCATCACGGCCCACAATTGAGCACTGGTCTCTTCTTTAAATGAGAAAGTTAAGGCCATAGTCCACCACGCTGGCCAAGCGCGGATTTGAGTTTAACAAACTCTCCAGCATGCAGGTTTTCTTTCACCGTTATAGCGAGTGACATTTAAATGCTTTAAACGCACATAACTCCGAAAAGTCAGAAGTGCGCGCCCTGAGATTCGAATCCGGAACCCCGTAAGAGCCCGAATTCTTACCCACTAGGCTATCACCGCTTTAGATTATATAATAGTAAAGATTATATTCTTGGCAAGGACACTTTCAATCCCAACAATATAGAGATAGATCAGCTGTTTCCGATACAGATATGTCAAACGATATGGGTCGAACTAACATCGGGATGTTAATTATAGACGTTTCGAGAAGTTCAAGTGTACACATACGATGTTCAACCCACGGTGTTATCTGGAAAACAATCTCCAAGAACTTCTGTTTAATATGTTACGATGTAGACGTGTGGGATGTTTCTTCTCTTCAATGTAGCGCGTTTCTAAAACGGCGGTAGATTTAACATGGTTTATTAAAATAAATCTACACTATTATTATATAAGATTTGATTGTTTGTTTATTTGAATTGAATAGGATCCGAAACTACTGGACCGATTTATAAAATATTTTACCATTAGAATCCTACATTATCCATGATGAACATAGGCTATATTTAATACGGGAAAAAATAGGTATCCGCGTGAAAATTTCGACAATGTAACCTAACGTGTGAAAAAAGTACCAAAATTCTTATAAAGCGTACGCTGCGCAAATAATTGATAATAGAGCAAAGTGATGTACTACAGTTTTATAGAGGATATCAATATTAGAAATAAACCCATGATAGTGCATGTCTAACTGTTACAGTTATCTGATAACTGGTTCTTCCGTAGTGAAGCGAGAGTAGATTCTAGTAATAATTAATTAAATATCTTTGGACAACTCACACACGGGTTACTAAGCATTAGCTTGTACTATGGTGATCAGACAACTGATAAATATACTTATATAGATTTTTAAAAAATATATAGATATTTTTACACGCAACAAACATTCCTGCTCATCACAGAAAAGTTTGACCTGGGTGGGAATCGAACCCATGACCTTGGAGTAGCAGGCAGGTTCATTATCAAATCAACCAACCGAAATGCCAAAATATTTAATTTTTTTTTTCATTAAAAAAACCGACTTCAAATAACTCCGACAAGTAATACAAAGAGAAGATAGTTCTAAAAGTAGTCGCAGCTAATTAAACATGAATTCCCACGGGTAGCTCAAAAACTGTCCGTCAATTCGCTCAAAACTACATGGAATTAAGCGACAAATGCTAAAAATACTTAAAGGAAAAATAACTCCAAAACTGCTCGTCATGCCGCACTTTTTGTCGCTCAAAATAAAATGGGACCAAATTATACCAGCTTTCGATCAAAAATAATTATCAAAATCGGTTCACTCAGAAAAACATTCTGAGAACTTTCTCCTTTTTAGAAATCGGTAAAAACACAAGCTTTAATTACAGAGCCGTAATACAAGGAAACATATAAAATTTCGTAACTGTATTATTAACACTTGAAGAGTTTCCTTAGCTAGAGCCAATCCTGAACTTTGTACTCCCTAATCTAAAAAACTGCTTGTCAGTTTTGAAAGCATTTTAAATTAATTATTGTAGCCATATTATCACCAATTTCCACCCGCCATATATTCCACACCCACCATAAGTTGTTCACAAAAAATCTACTATGGCTTATTCCAAACTATAATCTATATCCATGCTAAATTTTATCCAGATCCGTTCAGTAGTTTTTGCGTAAACGGAACTAACATTCACCCACCCGTTCCTTCTCTACACAAACCTAAGCATTAATAATATTATTGGAATTATAGTGCTACGTTTATCTCAATTAGATCCATTTAAAAATTCCTTACTACCCTTATCTATACTGAAGGGAAGTGGAAGTAGTTGCCAGCCTAAAACATAGGGTCCGCCTACGGCTCCACTCGCAAGTAACCAATGTTTATAAAAAGTTGCCTATGTCACTCTCCAGGCCATCAACTATCTTCACATAAAAAAACACGCTCATCCGTCGCTCGGTTCTGACGTGAAAGACGAACAAACATACCAGTACAAACACACATTTCTAGTATTACTATGTATTAAATATCTGAGAGACTCTTGTACAATAACAAAAAGCATTCCTTCATTTTAATTTAAGAGAAGTTACAGTAAAATAAGAGGGTATTCGGTAATTACAAATTACATAAAAAGGGCTATTGTTGACTACAAACTATTTTATTACTCAAACAAAGTTGGAGCGTGGGTTCTTTGAAACTTTGGAGCTGTGGTAATGAATGACTCGTAACTTCTGTTGATGTGACAACTTTAATCCCTACTGGAGTGGTTGCCCGCACGGCCGGGACAGGATCTCAGCTCTTATTTACGTGCACATTTTTATATTTTAAAGTGAAAACCTTCTTTCAACACTGCTTATCTCAGCGTACTTGCGATAGGCACACTTACAAAATTTAAGTTAAATACTTCCACTTCGTTCAGGCGCAATGAGCATTTTTTGAGCAGAGAAACCACCTGTTACGGCTACACCAGCCACTAACGCCATCTATGAAGCATTCGGGGAACTGCGTTATATTTTAGCATTTTTTGAGATGTTAAAAACCCATAAACTTGCGACCACACCTCTGTATAAGGACGTACATATATTGAGTATGTACGTACCAACGTAGCAATAAATGTATAAATCAAAAATAGTGACAGTTGCTAGGCGATTTTTAACCTTATGCTTCGAAGTTAAGGTCGCAATACGATATATTTCTACCCGCGCCTAGAATGTTCAGTTGTTTGTTCATAAATAATGAATAGAACAATGGTTCTATGGCGCACAAAAATACTCACTAGACGTTCGAGTTTAAACAAAACCGCGTGTTGCGACCTCGTACAAAAGATTACGTGTCAACATAATTAAATTATTACGTTACTGCAGTCAGTAATTACGTTACAGTTATATATACTACGGTGTAAATGTAGTGTGAGTAGGGTTGCCAATTTTTTTGTCTGAATATAGTATTTATCTAACTAAAGCTGTAAAATATACTATGCTTACACATATAGTATTTTATAGCAAGACTAAAAAAAGACTAAGTTTATAGAAACACTTCTTTTGCACATTACGTCGAACATTAAAAAACTGCGTATTTTTTATTACTTTTATTGTTGCCAAATCGAATATTTGATTTATTATACTGAAAAATATTTTATCAACAGTATATAGTAACGTAGTCCCAAAATACAGGACAATACTATATAGTGGAACCAGTCCATCGAAATATTTAGCACACCCATTAACGAATTTCTCAGCATGGTAGGAGATTATATTGCGAAGCTATAAAACGAATTAGGTGTAATTTTCTGTAATGTTTTATAACCTTTTTTGTAATAATAATATAGTACGGTTGGCAGCCCTAAGTGTGAGTGTACGTTTACAGCATATTAACGTTTGTATTTTCAAAGATGTAGCCTTTGCCGTAACAATATGATACTATACGTAGCAATATCTTAGATTCTAATTGTGGCACCCAGATTCGTTAATGGTCATTTTACTCGCTTCTAGATTTAAGCTATGATACGCAATTGTTCTGAAAGCGGGTCTATCATTTTCCTCTTGGCCAGCAACGCGTTGGCGATGCCCCTGGTGCTGCTAATGTCCATGCGTAGATCACTAACTTTGAGATGACCCGTCTATTAGTTTATCTGCTTTAGGTATAATAAAAACCCGTTTCGAGATACTGTACAAAGGAATAAGAGACTATGTCTCCTTCTTAAAAGGGCCTCAAAGTACATTACTACTTTGAAGAGTGATTTAAATGAAATAGTACCAAACCATGTAACTCCTTAAAGACTGCAGCAATTAAGGCTATTTTCTGTATAAGTTTAGTCGTTTAACGTCACGTATGTCTGCAGCTGGGGTTCAACGGTACGACACTAAATCAGTCATTTAAAACTGTTTCCATTGACCATGTTGGATCGTAAAACGTTTTGATGGGACATAAGGATACATTCTTGAGACTTTAATGTTGGTTAGGGCGCGATCACAACCGCAGAAGTGGTTGTGGGAAGTGTTTGGGAGATCGAAACACTTTGGAGTTTTTGGGGATATCGTTTGAAATTATGTGGTGGGTGTTACTTAAGGTGTTTTTATGCTATTTCAGGGTAAAAATATGTTTTATTGTTTTGTTTTTTTTTGGTTAGTCTAGTTGTGATTACAATGGGTGGACTTGAAGCCTAATAGTATTCTGCCACTCAACCCTTGGAGATGGGGAAAAGATGAAGAGGAAAATTGTAATTTTTTTTCGGTATTAGAAATTCTGACTTAAAAATCATTTTTAGACAACATACAAGATAATCATTTTAATCATAAAAACCCGACTTCAAATGCCTCCGATAAGTAATTATAATACCCAATATAAAGTCAGTAACGAATTATAAGAGAAAAAACAGGTAAATGCTAATAACTCAAAAACCACTCGTTAGATGTCGCTCAAAATCAAATGGGACCATATGACCAGTACCAGCTTTCGATAAAAAAAAGAGAATTATCAAAATCGGTCCACACATAGAAAAGTTAAAAGGTAATATACATAATAAAATACACACGAATTGAGTACCTCCTCCTTTTTTGAAGTCGGTAAAAAATTCCGTACATATTTTATCACTTTCGTGTGAGCAAAGCCTAAGAATTGCTGTCAAAGCTTTTTTCGTCTGTAAACCGATCTCTTTGATTCATTCTCGGTAAAGGAACGTAAATAAAACATAGGCGTTCTTAGGTGACTTCAAAAGCGTATTGTCCATTTAGAAAACCGTTAGTGGTTTTTATTATGGTCCCGTAGTCACTTTATCTAGCGTTCATAGCCCGGCGGCTTGTTTCGATTTTAAGCGACAGCGGGCGTGGTCGGGTGACCGCTAGTGGCAAAAATTGAATGAACGCTTTCGTGCTTCGAAAGGCACGTAACGTCCGTCCCTGTCGTTAGATAGCAATTGTTAAGCTATGTCAACCCTTAGGCGGCATAAAAACTTTCGATCCAAGGTAGCCACTAACCCCTCCACAAATCCGCATTGGAGCAGTCTGGTGGAGTATGTTTTAGGCCTCCTCAGTGTGAGAAGAGACCCGTGCTCGGTATTTTTTTTTTTGACAAAGCGAAGGTACTACCCTCCGGAGATGCGCGGGAGGGAGGTGGTGAATGCTCATACATGCTCACAGCCAGCTGTACTGGTTATGTGGGACTTACGATAAACCTAGGTGCATACCCACTAAACACCACCTGAGGCTGACTTTGGCCGAATGGCCTTTAAGCTTTCAACCGAAGCGACCCCGCTTGGAGAGACGTGCTCAGCAGTTGAAGCCAGTTTTTGTATATTGCCATGAAACGCGAAGCTGTGCGACAGAACTCTAGGTTGCCTAGAAAATCTATCGATAAGATTCTTCTAGATCAGCTGTTTATTTCATTTCGTCAAAGAACCTTTACATTAGGGTTGCCTAGTGAAATCATCCGTCCGTCTGTATTCAAAATCATAGTACTAGAATTATATTATTTGTTTTTGGATGTAAAACTGTGTTAATATTCTTATATAGTACAAAAAAAAGTTAAATATTATTTTAGGAAATATCCCTAGTAAGTAAGTAGTAGAAGTTTTCTAATAGTAGGTGTGTAGGAGTATTTTTTTTTTCTATTCTATTTTGTTTGATATCGCAAGAAAGGTCGTTTTAAAACCTTCTGGGCTTGCGAACACCATTTTTGCACCCGATTCCGAAATAGAAAGCAGTGGTCTTTTTTTGTTACGGTCGTGTGTGTGCTCCGTCAGCCAAAATATATGCTGTAAAAAATTTAAAAACATCAGGACGATACCACATATCAGTATAATTAAGTTAAAATTAAAACTTTAACGTAAAAATGGCAATCCTTAACTACTAATATAAATGGGAAAGTAACTCGGTCTGTCTGTTTTCTTCTCACACCTTAACTACTGAACCAATTTTGATGAAACTCGGTACCGATATAGATGAGAACTTGAGGAAAAACATACTCTTCTTTGAGAAAAACGCTAAGAGGGTTAAAATAGGGGATGAAAGTTAGATCGAAGATATAAGCTCTTTATATTCATGCACTACCAAAATGTGTGACTGTGAAGAATCTAAGACTATATCGCCACTTACAATTACATGGGAAAGTAGTCAATTTATTTCCTAATAATAATATAAATGTCAGAGTTTGTTAGGATGGATCGATGTTTGTTACTTCTTCACGCAATAACGGATGAACGGATCGGATTGAAATTTCGCACGAGTATAGATTATAGTATCACGCGGGTATAGCTACGAGCAGACTTAAGTATGTTTATTAAAATATTTAAAAACACAAGCTTGAATTATAGATCCCTAATAAAAAATAAATACATAAAATTTCACAATTGTATTGTTGAGGAGTTGCCTTCTCTGGAGCCTGAACGTAGTATCTGATCATGCTTGTCATAAAATGCATTGTCATCAAGACGGACGGCTTATGTGAAATTTCAGCTCAATAGTGTAGAAGGAAGTCGTTCTAATTACGCTTGCAAGATTTGACCCGTAATAAACTAATAAAATAATATACTAACATATTATATAATAACATACATTGCAGTGTATGTTTGTATATATACTAATATACAAACATACACTGCAAGTGAAATAAACGCTTGTAAAATACAGAAAAAAATGGATAGCCTAGGTTCAGATGTAATGCGGAACCCGATTTTGCGTCTGCTAACACAATTAGCCCGTTTTATTCTAATATCGTCCTAAACGATCAAGGTTTGATGGCAAATGTTATTAGAAACAATATAATCTATTTAGTGATACTTTTCAATGTTTGAAGTGGCAATACTACTTTAAGAAGAGAATATCGCTGGAACAGCCTCTTTGTGTTTTCCGAGAAAACTAGAAAATAATTAAAGTTATTTCCAGTAGAAAATGGTAGTTAGAATTTTCAGCATTTAAACTGATAGTTTTAAAAGTACTTTAAAGTTCTTCTACATTGCCTTCTAAGTGTGCCTGGGAAATTGCATGTTCGCTTCTTGATTGGGGCAGATATTCGTGTGACAGATAAACGTTTATTCGCTGGTAAAATAGGTGATATATTATGATTTCTTTATGTGTGTGTGTATCCCATCTTTGAATAACACACATACTGCCATCTGACCCTAAACTAAACATTACTATAGATTATGTCTCACTGCTATGAATATAGATTATCAATAGTCAATGATTAGAGCGATCATAGCGTCGAAGTGAAATGCCAAAGAACAAGCTTGTAATGTTTTCTATAAACTGAACCACCTTCTCTACAGCCGTTCACTTTGTATCTCTACCAGAATGCGTTTGGCACGGTGCTACGTGTTTTCTATTCTTCTGTATGGCGCCGAGTCATGGATACTCACTGAAGCGATGAGCAAAGGGCTGGAGGCGTTTGAAATGTGGATACAGGAGAATTCTGAGAATATCGTGGACTGATACTATGACTAACGACAACGTGTTGCAGAGAGTGAACAAGAAAAAGAAATCTTGAATACCATCTGCTACAGCTCAACATTCAGAAAAAGATCCAAGGCCGCCGAAAACCTGGCAGAAGACGTAACTCATGGTTAAAAAAGAACTGGTTTAGGTTGAGTACAAGGTCTCTCTTCCGCGCAGCAACATCAAAAATTAGGATTGCGTTAATGATAGCCAACCTCCGGCAGGAGACGGCACTATATGAAGGAAAAGCTATGATTATCACCATTCGCCTCATGACTGTCCCACTGCTGGGCTCGGATCTTCACTCACAATGGGAGAGGTACAGGCCGTACCCCACCACGCTATTCAAGTGCGGATTGGGGGACTTCACCGTTATCGAACTCTCGGCAGTGCAAATTTCCTCAAGATGTTCTCAAACATTATTTCTCAGAAATTGTCGATTCATTATTAATTTGTTTTTTATATCATTATTAAATGAAGTTCAATTAAGTATTGTTCGTAATGCTGTTATCTAAGTATATATTTTTAGCCTATATTGACTTCCGCAGGTTCACCAATTGTTGACATTCCGAGACCGAATCGAACCGAATATTCACCTAGCATTTTAATTTAAAGAATTTAAAAAATTCACTGTTAAATCCCTATGCTGCCTTATAATATGGTCCCATTATTTTTTCTTCTTTACTACCTAACTAGGGTACCCCGCGTGATGTGTTAATAAAAAACATCTGTTGTTTCGAATACCGTCGGGGTCACTAGTTTAGCAAAGGTGAGACTCCCGCCACGCAGTTGTAATGCCTGGAGCGGTCGTATATTTAAGCTAACGGTATAAAAAAACTTCGATAACGTGATTCAGGTTTCTTATGACGGGATCGTGTGATGTGCTATGCGTTGTCGCCACTGGTTAATTTTTATCAACATCTACTTGGCAGAGTTTTCGTAATGGATCCAGTAGTTTTTCAGTTTATCCAATACAAACAAACAAAAGGATACACTTTTTATACTACTAGTTAAAGAGAAGTCGAGGCAAAGATATCAACAAAGAAAATGAAGAATTAATGCTATGAAAATTCAATTTAGCAAAAAGTTTAATTTTGAGAAGGTTCTATCTGCCTCTATCGTATTATGCTTACAGTCGCCCTTTCGAATTTAATTATCTAATAAAAGGTATCCTGTTTCAGCCGTCTTTTTTCTTGGATATAATTTGATATTTTAATTAAATTTCAAACATGTTTTAATTTTACCTAATGATTCTGAGTAACAAATTTGAAGTCATTGGTATGAAGGCGAATAATTACAAAAAAATCTTTGTCATTATTTTTACAGCCTCGGATCTATACTACGGGCTCGTAGCGCAATGTTATTTTAGTATTATTATGCTATGTAATACAGCGCCATCTTTGTTTCCTTGCTAATATTACAAATGCGAAAAAAACTGTCTGTTTCATTTTGATGTCGTAGTAAAAGCTAGTCTAAATCTATACTATTAATGAGACTAACGGGGTCCAATCTACACATTAATATTGTTTTGAAAATTTTGATGCAGAGAGGTGTTGCTTTTGATATAGAGACCGAAACATTTTTTTTAGATGTATCGTCTGTTGGCTTGTCCGAGCTGCACGCAAAAACCACTGAACAGATTTAGATGAAACTTGGCATAGTCGTAGTTTAAAACCCGAGATTTGTTATAGGATATGGTTTATCCCAGAAAATGGCTGAGTTTCCACAGGATGACATACTAAGATCAATATGGCAACTCCGAAACCAATGGACCAATTT
>DWJZ01004542.1:0-15215 GCA_018249125.1 Asbolis capucinus
TCTGTATGTTATTTATCTGTACTGCAACTAAATGGCTAATTTTGGCTTTGAAATATTTGTGGAAGTTCAGGGGAGGGTTAAAAGGTAAAAGCTAGAACATCAGCTATTAAAGTATGTAAAATCAATAAACATTAATTAGTCGAAATGTTAAATATCAAAAGGCTGAAGGGTTGAAAAAAATATTTTTTGTTGTATAATCCATTTACCAATGAAGATTATAGGACACTTTTTATATCGGAAAACGGGTTTATCCGCGGAATAATAGGTTAGTTTACGGGGTCAGTAAGTGGTCGTTTTTAAGCTTTAATAATAAATATGTTTTATATCGTAACAACTCCATATTTGTTAGTTACGTTACTTATACATTTAAATTACAAACAAAACTAAATCAGAAGCTAAGTTACGCATCGTACGATAAGTAAACAAAAATGACTTACACAGAAATAAAACTAATACGAACACAAAATACTAGGCCATCTACGCTTTCCGGACGGCATCTCAATTATGCATTTAAACAAATAAGTAAACGAACAGACGGGTCTCGTGATGGTAAGTTATTATAAACGCTCATGGGCTTTGATTGGTTTTCACTTGAGTAAGGCCCAACGAGATTCCAGGTAAAATGGAAATGACATATTTTTTTTTCTTTCTATAAATTTGTGATTGACCACTATCCCCTATGTTACCTATATCCTGATGGTAAGTGGCGATGTAGCCTTAGATGGTAAAGATATGTTTGATTATTGAAAACTGCAGGATAGATGAGGAAAGATCCCTTCTTTCCTCGGCGTACTGAGGATCTCGTATCTTTTTTTTTTATTTAATAAACAGGCAAACGAGCAGGGTCATTTGATCGTTAGTGATCGTCGAATCCAATAGACATTAATAAAAGCAGACTGAGGTGTTACTGATGCGTTGCCTGCCAGGAAGGAACTAGTAAAGTCGCATGCGCTAGAAGTAGAATGAAGCGATGCGTATTTTGCTAAAGGAACTGGGATGCTTAACGACAGCAATTGACCTCAGATACAGCAACAACATACCACTTCGGGACTGGTGACAGAAGAAGAATGGGAAGTAGGATTAGTGAAGGAGAGGGAGAAAAAGAACTGGCTCTCGAGCCCCCAGCCGGAACGCGACGAATCGTTTGGCGGCTGATTCTAGCAAGACGGTGATAGCCAGCCAGAAGGTTAAACAATAATATAATATATATAAATTAGGTAAAACAATAATATGGAATCCTTCAGCGAAGCCCTTCCACCAAGCTGATGACTTCTGTACGCCGTTTACGACACCCTGATAGGCCAGCATGGGATTGGGGTTTGTATTCCAAGCCCCAATACGTATAGTAAACTATAGAGGCTTATAGTACTTATGAATATTCATGAGTTTATTTTAATTCAAATCTTCACTAATGATTTATTTTAATAGGACCCTGGGTCGCACTGGCCATTCAGTCACGATAAATCTAAAGTTTATATTTAGTGCACCTAGGTCAATAGTGTGCCAGTTCAGTAGTTGTGAATGGGCTCGGTTGGCACCGGCGGTGGTAGTGAGTGGTGGGTGCGACACGCGAGCTATCGTCACGATGGATAGGGTAACCGCTCATCTAACACCTCGGCGCGCGCACCGCACTGCTTTGCCTTTCGTAAGGCGATTTTTTGTGGTTGGATCCAACGAAAACTCACTACTAAGCACGGATGTCTACTCTTAACTGCGGAGATAGAGCATACTCCACGCTATTCCAGTGTGCATTATTCGACCTTGTGTGGTTATGGAGTTGATAAGTGAGTGTATTAAAATCAAGACATTTATTAAATGAGAATTGAAAAAAATACGTATTTAGTCTGAGCGCCAAATAAGAGACGTATAGGAGTTCCACAATAAAGCACTGTGATCAATCGATTTAAATTGCCTCGTATCTTAAATCTTAGCATACTTTTAGTTCGCCTGCGGTGTCTAATATAGGCTTAATATAACTAATATTTTGGCAGAAAGAATTCACTCTGAAAGAAGAGTAGACTGTCTTTGTAAGTATTACAATAGAAGGAGGACAGTACATTTTATAGCATTTTTATGTCAACGCGAGGCAGTGCGGTGCGGGTACCGGGTAGTTAGATGAGTAACGACCTTAACTTGCATCGTTCGTACCACTCGCGTTCGGTTCAGTGACATACCGGTACACGACTGTTGGTTTACATCCTTTGTAAGGCTTCTTAACTGTTGTATTGTTGCGTGGGCTTATTTGTCACTTTATACCCAGTAACCTAGTTTTTTATTTATTAATGTGAATGTTTATGAAGCTGGGTAAGTAGGACCGTTTTAAGGGTTCGCTAGTAAATCGGAACGTCGGTCCGTCTGGTCGTGTATAACAGATTTCGGCTTTAGCGGGAACAGTGGAAAGACGGAAAGAAGTTAGAAAGTCTGTTCAGCGGAGCTCGTGGGGTCAGCTCCTGCGGCGCGCGCGCGCCTTTAATTTTCAGAGTTTGTGCGTATCAGAAGTTGATTGTCACTTCCTACGGTGAAGGAAAACATCGCGAGGAAACTTGCACTCCAGAGAGTTGGCCATATAGTTCTGAAAGGTATGTGAAGTTCACCAATCCGCACTTAGCCAGCGCATGTGACTATGTTCAGTACCCGACACACTGTGAGTGGAGTAGCCCTGTAGTAGGACTGTTAACAGTTGCAATTATTTTTGCCCGGTACGGAACCCTTTGTATACCGATCGGACTCGCACTTGGCATGTTTTCTTTAATCTTAGTATTCAGTTGTTGCTACGTGCACAAACATCTGGTAGTATTGCAATTTCTTATCACGTTGTTTTTTCCTTGCACGGACTGTACGTGTTTTGAAGTTAATGCCACAATGCAATTATGTAGGTTTTTAGCGAATGTTGCAATAATAAGTATTTTATTTTGGAGTATGTTGCTTCAGGATTGAAATTGGAGTTAATTTACTTTATAGGGTGTTGGTCGAATTATGTTATTACCAGATTCCGCCAGCGGCTTTTTTATATATTTATTTTTTTATGTGTTGATAAAATGTAGCCTATGTTCCCAGATTATAATTGACCGCTGCGCAAAATTTCATCTTGAATCTGTTCAGTAATTTTCACGTGATAACAAACAACCATCCATCCTTAAAAACCAACGCATTCATAATATTAGTAGGATTGTAAAGCTGAACAATCAATTTGTGAGAGATAGCTTATAAAGTTTTATTAATTTAAGAACCGAAACGTTTCTAAGACGGTTTAAAGATTCTAAAACCCAAATTGGTCAATTCTAAATTGATACACAGCGATCAGCTAAAGCGGAAAGCTCAAAGAAAAATATGAAAATTTCTTCATTTCGTCCGTTAAGTGTTGGTATAGAGCTCCGGGATCGTTCCCAAATTGAGTGGTGCCTTTTCACGTCGAAGGAGGCTAATCAGAGCGCCCCGAGGTTATTTAAATACGCAACCTCTACACTTCCCGGGAATAAGCATTGAAATGGTAATTCAATAGCATTTGGGAATTAAACGAGTTGTTGGATTAGCGGGAATTATATTTTTCGGGTTCACTGCGTCTCCAAGAATTGGTGGTAAGGCGTGTTTGAAAATTTATGATGGAAGTTTACATAGGATTTTTGATAGTTTGATTTAAAGTAATTAAAGTGTTTGGTAGTTACATTTGAGAACAAGGAATCTTATTTAATATCTGTTTAGTTACGCATTGCAAGATACAGTCACGATGTTACAAGATTTTGTAAAAAAAAGTCGGTAATATATTTTTTTTAATACTTTAATGAGTCAATGTGGCGGCATCTGAAAAAATATATTACTCAATTTGTCCATAAATAACTTCAGTATTGTACAGGTCTACACACGTTGAATTGTAGTGTTACTACACATTTCAAATATATTTTCAGAATTTTCCTCAATCAATATATTCCAAAATATTCCATTACTAATCATTAATCGATAGTGTTACATTTTGACTGGCTCTTTATGGGTGTAGTGAGTTATGGCCCTCCAAACCTTAGTTAAACGGTTAAACCATTAAAGATAATTTACTAGGTATTCGCTACGTACGTCGCATTTTGTCATCGTCGTCCCGTGGCCTGTTATTTAACATTATTAGGGAACATGTGAGTTCAATACTCATCGATCCAATTATGTTAATAAACAAGACAACGTTTCATACAATAATCAACATGAATCATGTTTAAGCTGACACAACTTTGGTTATTAAAATGTAGCGAAAAACATAAACGATTGTATCCTTTTGTCATAAACTTAGTATTATGATTTTTAAATTTAGATGTATAATCGCGGATTTTTTTTTATACTTATATTACAGTCCACTAAAGTGGACCATGGATACAGCGCCACCTTTTTACTATCATAAAACTTTTTTCATATTCCTTTTGAGTGTATTTGGTTTTAATTCATGATTTTAAAATTTCTTTATCGTGGACAGTAAACAGTTTTAAAACTTTTTAACAGGTTACTCACGATTATTGTTATTTATACCAATGTTTCGACCCAGTTGCATGGGTCGTCAATCGTGAGTAACCAGTCAAAAAGTTAAAAAAATTGTTAATTCATTTCTAAACAGCGCGCTAGCGATGACACACTATCGTGTCCTAAATTTCCTTATACCGTTGTCCGCTGACATTTATTAACATGGTCACCCTCGCCTACACGCCGATCGTGTTCGAAGTGGGACTGCAGACTGGCTGCAATTAGAAATACAATATTGTACGTAAAAAGGAAAAACTCAATTTGGAACAATTTGACGATTGGACTCATCCTTTTTTCGTTCTATTTTAACTAGGAATAACGTATCGAATTACATATACTATATTTTAGTCAGTATATACCAGAAATGCAAATGAAATTCGTAAATGTTGCGACAGTTGCGTTTACGGTTTTTTTTTCATATAGCTCTTTGATGTTACACTTAACTTATATTTGTTTAACGAAATCTTGCTATCGGTATACAAGAGGGAAAAGTGCTTTGTATAGCAATAATTAAGCCATGTCGTAGGTCTGCGGGTGACATAAGAATTGGCCACTTGGGTTGGAGGTGACTGGGTATCCCAATGGCCACTCCAACCCTCTAGAAGAGGGGCTAGTGAGCGAGTCGTGCCGAGGCCCATGGTAGAGGCCGCAGCGCCGGGGCAGTGGGGCGAGAATAGCACACAGTCCCGGCACCAAAGCGGTAGGTGTCGACATCGTGTGATTTTAGTGGGTACGAGTCCCACTTGTCCAGGTTCCCGTAGCCGGATGGAAGAGATGAAGGTCTTTACACATTTTAAAAAAAAAGGGGTTCCTGGTTAATCCGCAGTTGGGTAACGTGAAGCATGCACCAGGTCTGCACTGTATGAGGAGACACCCATGTTCAGGGCCCGTGTGGTCCAACAATGGGTTGGCCCAATAGACTATTTAATGTTATGACCAGGTAAACGGGCATTAACGACTCGACTATAAACTTATGCTATAACTTTTGCCGCTTGTCGTGAGCACTAAACATTTTTACAAGCTTTTATTTACCTTGCAATGTATGTTTGTATATTAGTATATTAGATTGCTACGGGTCAAATCTTGCAAGCTTAATTAGACCCACTTCCTCTTACACTACGGAGCAGAAATTTTGCATGAAGAATTAATCCTGATGACAATGCATTTTTATGACAAGCATGCCCTGATACGTTCAGCATTGGCTCCAGACAAGGGAACTCCTCAGCGTTTAACAATACAGTTATGAAATTTTGTGTATATCGTTGTATTTTGAATCTATAATTGAAACTTCTGTTTTTAAATATTTTTAATAAACCTTGTTTTTATAATATATGTTTTAATGATGGGTTATTCGTCTATCAGGTCGTAGATTAATCCAACAAAAACAAAAATCGATCCAGCAATTACAGAATTATAAATTCTGTAATGAAACTTCTATCCATATAAGTATGAATTTTAATATATATATATATATATATATATATGTTTTTCAGTATGAATATATATATGTTTATTTATCAGTTGTCTGATCATCATAGTACAAGCTAACTCTTAGTTTGGGGTCAGATGGCCGTGGGTGAGATGTCCTGAGATATTTATTTATTTATTATTTATTTATCGACTTTACTTTTATACTATAATAACTACATTATACAGTGATATATCTACTATACTATACTGTTATACATATACTATATTATACGAAATGAGTGATTCGCCCTCGCTTCGTTCCATTCCTTGACCTTAACATCGAATATTAAAAAAACCTTGAGTTTTGATCCTATTTGATACATACATAATACACATCAATTATGATTCTAGTTCAATTTCCGACCGTCGACGTCATTCTGAAATCAGATATTTATGTGGCAGATAAATATTTGTTCTCGGGTTATAAGTTTTATTTGTAATAGGTTATTTATATTGTCCAGGCCAAACGCGACACTGGGCCCTGCATTATTTTATTTTATGTATGTATGAAATAACTTTTTTATTTTATAGATGGGCTGAGAATTTATTTATTTCATTTTTACCCGATTTAAGAAAGGAGAAGATTCTCAATTCAACTGTATTTTTGTGTTTTACTGGGTGATTACCGATTATGTTTTATTCAAAAGTTACTGCCGTTTCTATTTGAGCGACATCTCACGAGTCATTTTGGAGTTATGCCCTCAAATGAATATTTTATTAAATTGATTTTATTCAATTTCGTGACATAACCGATGTACAATATAAGTCCGACTATTGTCTTTTTATTATTTGTGAATGCAATTTAGAGTCGTTTTTTAACCTATCGTCCTCCTTGATAATATTAAAAATGCGAAAACTTGTGAGAATACATGACGAAAGTATATTTGTTACTCGTTCACGCAAAAACTACTGACCAAATCATAATAAAATTTGGCACAGACATAGATTAACCTTTAGTCACACTTTATCAGTATAAAACGCGAGCAAAGCCATGGGTCGAAGCTAGTGATTTCACAATAATATATATTTATATTTCATATATCTCATTAATCACAGTATACCATTCTAAGTAGTCAAGAACGAGTTCAAAATAGCAACATAGTGACACCATTCATTATGATTAATGGGCAAACAATGGCTGTGCGACATCACCGAACGCCATTAGAATGGGCCAGCATGGACTAATACCGACATTAGCAGTATTGACGCACGGGGGCACGTGAGAAGACTTAGTAAATACAATATTTGCGTTCAATATTATTCGTCCAGGACAGGACGCGGAAAATACGTTTTGAAAATGTTTCACTGGATTCACAACTACATTCAGATTTCTTCTTTTTACCGAGGCCTATCCCACCACGCTGCTCCAGTGCGCAGGAGTAGGGCAAGGTAAGTTCTACAATTTTTACGACGACCTCCGTTAAGACCCCGTTGAAATATGACGTAAAATAATGAAATAGGTCAGCTATATACGGGGGCTGGGATTCTTTATTTTGCTTATTTTTGATGACAGGGTACCGGGGTAGCCTAGATTGTGATTACGTCACCAATAGAAATTTAAAACTTTTTAACAGCTTACTCAGGATTAAGGTTGCTAATCGTACTATATTATATCCAATTACATGGGCCATAGTCACGGCAAGACTGCGGTGGCGGGGAGAGAAACTCTTGAAAGTTGACACTTGACAGACACTAATGACAAAGGAGCCTGTCAACTTTACGTCTTATTCGTTGATACGAATTTAGAGAAATTATATCAAAATTATATATAAAAGTTATCCAGGATAATCAAAATATAAAATCACAGCAGTAATTTGCTTTTTTACACCCATAATCTATATCTGTGCCAAATTTCATTGAGATACTTTCAGGGCTTTTTGCGTGAAAGAATAACATTCATTCATTCACAAACATTCATATTTATAATATTATTAGAATATTGATGAGGCGTCTAGTAGCCTATTTAGTCGTTGATTACAAGTGATTAATAAGATCGGACAGCGTGGAGCATTGAGGAAAACACGTCTCACTGAACACTGCAGCCAGTAGCGTCAGCAAAAACAACAAAAAACAATTTACAAGAACAATTATATTACTCGGTCTTCTGAGAGATTATAGTAGAGCGATCACGCAAGATAACAAGCAATGTTCCATTTAAATAATTAATCGATAAAATAATACAGATATATCTTCAGTTGCTTGAATTTTTGTACTAGTCTCCGTTCCGAAGTGAAATTGTGTCATATATTGTATGGGACGGTTGAAGTAATTTTTGCTCATTAATTACTAATGTGTTGAATGAGTTCTCATTTGATGGTATGAATTCAGCTAATAATAACTACGTAGGCTGGGTGGTGTTTGGTGTACTTTATCTAAAAGGAACCCGCAGTCCGGATAAATAAATCTGTGTGCCAAGTTTCATCTTACTCTGTTAAACTTTACTTTTAGTTACTTTCGCATCTATCTATACTATAATAAATCTCAAACTGTATTTTTCTGTACATTAATTATTTTTCAAAAATTTGATAAGCGGGCACTCTAATATTGAGATAGAGCATGTCTGTCTATCTCAACGCGCATCACATGAAAACCCGCAAACAGATTTCGATAACTTGTAAGTTATTACTTATATCCCAGATTGACATTTAGGATACTTTGGGATAGGGGATGAAAGTTTGTATGGGATTTTTTGGTAACAATTTGTGTGTAAGCGAAGCTGCGGGTCCAGCAAGTTTATAATATTAGTAGGGATATCGCTTTGATCTTTTTTTTTTAAATTTTTATATTCTATAAAGACTTCGAAATTCTACTATCCTATTAAATGAAAATTTATGAGGATGGATGGATTTATTACTTCACGCAAAAACAACAGAATGAATTCGATTTACATTTGGCACAGGGATATATTATAGACAGACTACTTTTTATCAACATACCACGCGGGCGAAGCTGCGGGCGGATCTTAGTTAACAACTAACAGTAAAACAGAAGTTACTTATAACTTGTATGAACCTATATTTATTAGCAACGTAATTGAAACAGTAATACTTATTTTTATTATATATATTACTAATCAATTAAATATGTAGTTCAATAGACACGAACCCACTGGTTCATTGACCCTTATAATTTATAAAGAATGTACATATTTATAAGTTGATGCAATGACGTAGTCATATTATCTAGATTGTTATACATAAAACTGCGATTGATGAGGTTTTGTTACAGAAAAAAATTTACTATGAAAGTTGGGAAACGCTGTTTTTTGACCACTTTTTCTGAAAATTCGGTTACTGGGAAATATACCATTAAGTTTCTGGGATAATATATAAACATAATAGAGAAAGCATTTGAAAAATAGATTGAATACTAAAAAAATATCGATTCAACAATAAAAAAACTTTCCTCTTTATTATAAAAATAATGGCACACCAAATGGCCCGCGGGCCACAAGTGACCCTTATGCCAATGCAGTGCGGTCCCGGAGATCACTGATGATAATAATATTAAATGAAGTGAAGCCAACATCAAATATCATATTAGCTTTTATAAGCCTAACTTAATTTTGTACCAAATTTTAAGTTACAACAATTTTAAATGAAAGTAACAATAAATACAGTCGAAAATGAAAAATGTTTACTTATTTTACTTCCTACATGAATCAATCCGCATCAATATCCGTATAACATTTGTGGCACATATGAAAAGGTTGCCGACCGGTGCTCCAAGATATACATACGAGATATTCACCTATCAACAAACCTTCGACAGGAACAGAGTGTCACCTTCAACCGGAGTAGTAAGTCCTCGTGTCTAGATGTCACCTGTCATCGTGTTGCTGTGGCGCACGATACTTTGAAGTCCTTATCTCGATTTTAATCTTCGCCGATAGTCGTTCCGCAATATGAAGGATTCCAAGATACATATGCATGTATATTTGAGGATCTGGTAGAGCGAGGTTTGCTCAGCTCATAGTATCACCACCACTTGTAGATATGCTCGGTTGATAGTATTACCATTAGCTTTTCTTTGACCCAAAATGTCCTTAACTTACAACTTACATAGTTATTGCCAGAAAGGTCGTTTCGAAGCCAATACCTTAAAATTATTTCCAAGGTCCTTCCAAAAGCTTCAAAACGTTTTGTTTATATTCAATACGACAAATTTTCAAATAAATATAATACGGTCAAATATCGCTGAAAAATTGTTGATTCTTAATCCCCTTTTCCATTTTTATCACGCCAATGTAGATCGGTCTCCCGTAGACCCTTGCACCACTTTGGGAATCACTGATCTATTATTATGCAATAAAATATCTGTTATCATTTTAAACATTCTAAAATGACCTAATCATACTTTCAATGTTATCAATTAATTATTTCAACAATTAATACTATCAAATCAAGGTTCGATCACGTGAAATTTCATTAACTTTAGGTATATAACTAAATATAGCAGCAGGGATAAGCCTTCTGGTTTGAAGCCTCTCGAATGGGAGGACCTGGATTCAAATCCTACACGCATCTCGAATTCTCAAAGTTACGAGCGTACCAAAAGTTGATTTTCACTTGTTATACGGCAAAAGAAAACATCGTGAGGAAACCTGCCCTTCTGAATTCTCCATAGAGTTCTTCATAGGGACATACTAGCGTGGTGGACTAAAGCCTATACTCCTCACATTGTTAGTGGACAACCGAGCCCAGTAGTGGGATTGTAAATATAATAAGTATTCGCTAGCGTTTTAATAAATATTAAAACTAAATTCAATACTAATATACTAGTATTAATAAATTATTCATAGTGTAGCAGCTACCTAATTAATATTCGTCAAAACGGTCACATGATACAGTATCGTTTAGTTGAGTAATTTCTTTATGTGCCTCGTGTTTGACAGGCCGGTCGGTCTAGTGGTTAGTGAACTTGACTGCTACACCGAAGGTCGTCGGTTCGATTCCCACCCAGGTCAAACTTTTCTGGAATGACCAGGAATGTTTGTTCTGTGTGTTTGGGTTTAAATAGCCACATATGTATGTATTTATAAATATATATATATGTATCTTTATCCGTTATCTGATCACTATAGTACAAGCTAAAGCTTATTTTGGGCCCATATGGCCGTGTGTGAGTTGTCCAAGGATATTTATTATTATCGTTGTAACTCGCTTTTATTAGTATAATATCGAACTATTTTACTTAGTAGAAAAAGCTAGTGTTTTTTCACGTGATCATGCGCGTGTTAGTCTTTTTCTTAGTTCGTAGGTAATTCAAAGATGTATTGTGTATCCATACTGCCAGTATTTTGTGTTAAACTTCTATGGGAGGCGACATATACCACATTTTGTGATCGAAAAATTTGCGATGCAAAACTAATTTGCCTTTTCTTTAATTGTCTTTTTCGTTATTTTTTTTTGGTCATCCTAATTTTCGTTTATTTTATAAATTAATGCAATTCCCTTTAGTTAATGTTATCCATAAAAACGCCGGTATCAGTTTATTGCGGCTCATAATCACTGCAGTCACACCAATAATGTAGTAAAACCAAATATTTAAAAACTCTTAAACAACCGCCAGTTGAACTGATCCGTTTATTTAGCAAGAATTTTAAACAACGCACGTGTATACCAGTGGTTTACAATAAAGTAATATTAATACGAACAATAAAAAAAAACAACCTTGAAAATAATTAACTAGATTTAAATATGGTAAATTTTATTTGCACAGATTAAAATATCACACCACTATTTTTTAAGGTGTAAAACGAAGTGTATTTGACATGATGACTAATACGCTTATTCAAATAAGAAAGTGCTTTTATGGCCAAACGAAGAGATAATATATGTAAAAGAATAGAACGATCTTAAAAGTAATGACATAAGATGAAAAGTACGCAACTATAATTTTCTGTTCAAAAATATTAGGAATAGTTTTTTTACATTCTATAAGTTAATGCTTGATTACAATCCCACCTGATGGTGAGTAGATTAGATTAGTAAAGAACATTATCTAAGAAGAACCGGTCCATACGACGCGGTTTTGTTCGTCTTTCATTATGCGTAGCGCAAGAGAACGGAATAGTTTGCCTACGTCAGTATTCCCGCCTAAGTACGATGTAGGAATCTTCATAAGAGTGAATGGGCATTTACTAATTATTCCAACATCTTAGATATCATCGCCACTTTCCATCAGGTGGGATCGATATCAAGCATTAACTTATTCTATGTAAAAAAAGCCATTTCAGTTCTGTCTTGAAGACTTTATTATACTTAAAGAAGACGAATTATACTTGAAGAAGAAGTCTTCAAGACTTTACATTATACTTGAATAAGACATGAAACATGAAGACAGACGTTGCGTTGGTGAAAGGGCTGAACATTAATTAAATGACGGTTTTAATAACTTTTAGGATTCCTTCTCACCCCTGTTGATACGTGGTGACGGTTTGTGCTAACCCGCCCCCAACTAAAATCTCGTGTGTTTTTTGTTTCAATTGCACTAGACAACGTTTAACATGTCCTGGTTTTACCCCAATCCGGTTTTTGACTAATCTCCACTACGTACAAAGTTAGCGCTATTTAAAAAATGTTTTTTCTTTAAAACATTGTATTTATTTTTAAAATAAACCCTTTTGATATTTGGTGATTTCTTACGGGATCTCCCCTGCCACCTTTGGGCCTAAGGTGTTTATAAACAGAGTCATACCGTTGGTATTGCGTGGTTTTGCCCACGAGTGGGGTAATCATTTACTCATATGATCACTTGATTGACCCACTGCTTAGGGTTAACAGCATTTAACCCATACCCGGTGCATATTCAATCAGAAATTTTATCCATGATCTCAACCCATCACGGCCCACTATTGTGCACGGGTCTCTTCTCTGAATGAGAAGGTTAAGGACATAGTCCACCAAGCTGGCCTAGTGCGGATTGACAGACTTCACACAACTTTGAGTTTTGCTAAATCCCCGGCATGCAGGTTTCCTTACGATGTTTTCCTTCACCGTTATAGCGAGTGACATTTAAATGCTTAAAACGCACATAGCTCTGAACAGTCAGAAGTGCGCGTCCAGGGATTCGAACCGGACCCCCGAGGAGGAGGCCAAATTATTAACCACTAGGCTATCACCGCTTCATATTGTATCTTAAACTGGTATGTTACATATATTTAATAAAACTATAATATATATAGAATGGTATGCGTGACATTTGATGATATATATATATTCTAGAGACCCGTGCTCAACAGTAGCTCGTGGTTTGAGATCATGAGATTTGGCAACTTCAGTGCTGTCAATAAATATTTTCTACATTTGAATTTCAATTGCAGACAGTACTCTAGTCTGAAAACGGTCCATTTATTTAATTGCTCCTGTCTTAGGTCAAAATAGTAAATGCCAGCGCAAAGATGGGACATGGAAAAGACTGAAGGAATTGGAATTATTGTCGAACGAACTGTATACTCGTTGCAAGTTCGATCTGGATTTTTTTAACATTTGTAATGTTTCTATGGAATAAAATACAGATAAAACTTGCAGTGAGTTGAGATGGTGATCGAAGAGCTACAAACAATTTAATGCTAGCATGCCGCTAGTGTGTTAAAAGTAATACTGTAAGTGGATGGAAACCTTTTTTTATATGAGGGCCACAAAAGTTATAAAGATGTTATAAATATGTACATGGGGTCTGTGTAAACCGTATAACAATGGCATGCCGGACCGCGGGCCATGAATTACTGGCCCTTGCTATAAGGAATCACTATTCTATGGAAGAGATTTAGTGGAAATATTTAATCTCAGGCTACGTATTAAGATATACCTGGCATCAACTCTTTGATGACCCATTACTGAGCACTGGTCCCTAATGATGAAGCCAAAAGCATACTCCACGCTGATCCAATTCGGATTAGTAGAGGGGGTTGCTGGCTAATCCAAGTATTGGTAGTTTTTATGTCGTTCGAAGGCCTCCGAAGTGGCTTAACAATTGCTAACCATATCAACCGGGACTGGTTCTACGTGCCCTCCAAAGCACCGAAGCGCTCATGACTTTGCCAATAGCGGCCACCCATCCTCCTACCGACCGCGCCCGCTGTTGCTTTACTTTTCGATCGCTTACAATAACAAGCCGTCGGGCCATGAACGCTTCAACAACATACCTATAAATAAAAATCGATTAACTAAGAAAGCACTCGTAAGCAGTATCGATGTAATTATTCAAAGTATCGGTATCGATAACAATTCTATTTTAATTAACTGCACTAATAGCTGAAGGCGACAGGCTTCACGCTCGATTGTTTTAATAAATGCAATTTAATTAAAATACTTGCGATTTAATATTAAAAGTTGCGAGAGCTTTGATCTTAATTAGAATTTAATTTAATTGTCGAATTATTTTTGTTGTTAATTAACTTGGTTTTTGTATAATTGATATTGTAATATAGAGTAATGAAGAATAATTGGAGGAAATAAAATTATTATAGCGTAAAAATATCACAGAAATGATTTCATTTGCCAGTTAATTTTGATTATTGCTCTAGCGAAAAGGGCTTAACCGCAATAAATTTATATGAAATATGTATGTTTGTATATTGTTTTGTGCTGTATGGACTCTGAAATGACGTGCTGATGTAAAGTCTAATGTAGAGTACTGATGAGCAACGTTAAATATGTATATTCTTCAGTGTAATCTTACATAGGTCTATGTATATATTTAAAAATCGATGTTTTTTTGTGAGTTTGTCCTTTATATACTCAGAAATGATAGGAGATAGAGCACTGATGTCTTTAGCAACTTTGTTCAGAATTCTCTGGAATAGGTTTTGGTTTCAAAAATATATCGATCGGACTCAAGATTGATGAGTTGATGCGTAGCAACGTGAGCCGAGTACAGCTAGTATACTATAAAAAAACGAATAGTGTTAACTTGTAGCTGAGTTGTGTGAATTTTGAGCGACATCTGACGCGCAGTTTTAATAGTGCGTTTTTAATTGTCTGCGACTACGTTAACAATGATTGTATCATTGTGTTACTTGTCGAAGGTATATGAAGTCGGTTTTTTTATGATAAAAATGATTCGATCACATACAAGCTGGAAGTCTCCAAGAACCTATTAATAGTATTAGATTTAGATTATTACTGTACATATAAATTTTTGTATGCACTAAGTTTGTATTTATACATCACCTGTCCACTCGTGGGCCTTCTGGAAGACATTCCAACTAGGAATAAGAAGTGCCCTTGTACAAATTTTTC
>DWJZ01004543.1:0-15212 GCA_018249125.1 Asbolis capucinus
AAGCTATGGTTTTCTACTAATTGTTACAGCGAGTTTAATGTCAATACATCATGTGTACCTAAAGATATGTATTTGGTGGTCGTTTTATTGACTTTAATCCGTAGGAAAATCAAATAAGTGTTTTTAAATCACTTTAGAAGATATGATTTATTTCATTAGTATGAGGTCAGCTAGTGCTGACCCGGTGGACTTTTTACCGCCTTAGAATCATAGGCAGATCCAAGCGGGGGTTCTTCAAGGAGCTTATTTGCACCTATTCTTCCTCATTTTTTACTTTCCCAGTATTTAGTCTTAGAGTCATAACACTAAAATGACACGTCTTAAATTTTGGTTTTATTGGGGTGGATTATAAAAACCTCTTCTTTCTCCTCTTCCCTCTAACATCCGGTCGAGGCGACCTGTTTCTACGTGACCCCCTCTCCCCCCGTCTACACTGTACCTACCTGAGGCACAAGCTAGAGCTGCTTAGAATTAATATTATGTATACTGTGGTACATTATTGACAACTGACTAACGTCATAAACCGACATTCGAGAATTTATAATAATATTTATATTTTAAAATATTTAAATTCTTATTTAATTATTTTCAACAAATAGATTTACAATCCTGAAAAAAGAACCAACGGTTTTTGACTTATAAATGGTGTAACTGTTAATAATACGGGTCATGACTTTGTTTTATATAAGTGTATTTCGTAGAATTGGAATAGGAGTATAATCAACCTTTTCTATTATTGGTTAAGTCGTATATTTTGAGTATATTCAATACCTATGCATGATTTTCAAAAATCTATTAAGATTTGAAATTGTGTGATTTTAAACTTTTTGTTCGCATTCATTTGATTGGCATTTGAATGTAACAACATAATTATAATTAGAACTGATATAACATTAATAGCAACATTACCGGTTTTGAAATTTAAAATAATTTCTAAGATTATTTTAAAACTGGAATCACCAGGTGTGGATGATGAATTAATCGCATTGTACAAACCACCTGCGTCTGCCGCTCCTTTCGTTGGCGTTCAACTCGGCGCATTTGTCCGGTACACTTGCAAAATAATTGCTAAATTATTAAATATGTTAAAATCATTATAAACGTTATTATTAGTAACCTATGTCTAAATATACCTTTATTATACCATTGAGTATATCTTTTTTATATATAATGTCTACAATTGGCTGCGAATTCTATTAAGAGATAAGATTTTACATAAAGATCGTATAATACAAGCAATTTTTGTACATAGATTTATAAAAAACCGCAAAATCAATTTGAATGAAAATTAGGGGGTTTTAACCGTAGCAAAATGAATTTTCTCAGAAATGGGTTTTCATGTAGGTGCTTACTTTCATAGATTGAAAAACTGGTGGTACTTACCATTTTCGTAGGTTAATTAAACTAGTTCGCGATATACATACCTACTCTAAGCCTAGCACAGTCATTTGAACCACGTTTTAAAACTTAATTAAATTAAATAGAAAAACAGTAATATACGACGTTTATTCTTGACGTCTTTGATTATTCCTTTGTTTCAAGAGAAGCGCCCCGGTGCCTCTTGACCTCATTTAACTGGCTGTTATTTAAATGAACCAATGTTACTAAGCTCCCAGTACTCGAGTATAATCTTTATTGATTTGTGGAAAAACAATCTCTTACCGAACAATATCTTTACCGAGAAAACGTTTTTATAAAGGCTTTTAACGTTATTTAACATTGAGGGATTTAGGGAAGGAATAAAAGGGAATAAGGATGTAACATAAAAAAATTATTAATTTGAGTAAATATAAGGGTGGCCGTGCCCCTGTTTTACATGTTTAATTATTTATTTCAACTTTATTGCATCTGATACTTATAGGTAGGTACAAAAGGCGGACTTAATATCAACCTTAGGGCAGGGGGAAACAATTATAGGTGGTTACAAATACAAAAAAAAAATTCCACAAAATTTACATGTTTTTGTGAAAAAAAACAACATCGTATATATAGCGAGTGTAGATAATCAAAAGTTAAGGTATCGACTTTTGAAAAGAAAAACTTGGCTAAGAGATACTTTACATATTTTAGTGTCATCTAAAGTCTTATATGTAAACTATTCGCCTTTTTCCGAAGATTTGAACTTTACCTTTAACATTTATTAAATGGCGTTTAGTCAATTTTACCGATGATACGAGTATATATAGGTATGTATAATTTTGTCTTATCTAAAAAAATTCTAAGTTCAATCTGACGTCAAGTCTTTCTCGAAATTAAAATTTATTACAATCATAGTTGTCCTATTTTGGTTTGATATAATATACATATACATATAATATAAGATCATAAAATATATGATAAATTTCGGAAATAAAATAGGTATGTAGTTTTGCCTCGGTATATACTTACTGCATATTATAATTCTGGTATAACTCCCTGTCAAAGTGCTATCATCGAATAGTAACATGTGTTATGTTATTTTACAAATCATCAAAAACTAATCAAAGGTACTTACAAAATAAATATTTTACACATCAAAACACTGCCGCTGTCTAAAGGGCATAATACTCTAACAAACTTAATGATACCGACATCATCTAATCCCATAGGTGTTTTATAAAGTAAACATTCTGCTAACTACATAAAACAATTTGTGAGTATTGCTGCTACTCAGAAGTGTTGATATCGTTCAATCATTGAACAGATCGCGTATTTTTGTTTTCATTCTAAATAGCAAATGCGTCGATCGGAGATAACGAAAAAAGAAAATTTCGGATAAGTAGATAATAGACAAAAACCACAAAAGTAGGTATATTTGAAGAGTGCACGGCACTTCCGCAGCGTAAAGAGGTCGATTTCGGCAATCGGGGAGCCAATATAGAGTGAGCCGCAGCTGCCGACACGCTCGTTCTTCGTCAGTCGGCTTAGAGTAGAAATTGAGCAGAAGCGATACACCAGCGGGGGTCTCGTAAAGCCGGCCAGTAATACGTAACCTTGCCTACGAGTTGTGTTAGCGACTGCGCAGTAACGGTGCCCTAGTTATTTCGGGTGCCGTCCTAGATACGAACGAGGTCGCCGGAGCCGCGTTTTCATCATCAACGTTGGGTTTTATTCGATGGGGCCGCGGCGGGCTGCTCGAAGTGCTCGACCTCGCAGATAGCCAGCCGAGTTAGATAGCCACCTAGTTCCGAGCGGCCGCTCACTCGATAACGTGACTCGTTTCTGAACGATTCGCTCAACGGTCGTTCTAACTGTATTTTACCGAAACTAAGCTATTTGAGGGCGGCTATGGAGACCATATGTGGTAGATTTTCGACCGGGTGACCAGTTCGTCGAGCCGTAACGTAGGAAATGACGATACGACAGAAAAAAATAAGGGAGGGGCAGTAGGTGCCGCCCCCAAATGTAGGTCGGTCGGGAACGGGCCCTTTTTGTTATTTTACCTTTTTCATTTAACGACTATTTATGGGTTATGCGGTAATGGGATTTTATATACACACTGTTCGTTCTTATATTTCTGTGTTATGTTGATCGCGGAATTATTTTTTGATATGATAACAAAAAACAAGTAATAAAAAGATATCAGTACATGTAATAATTATGACGTCGTTTTGTTGCCAAACTCGTCTGTCGTAGAATAAATTCACGTTTATTGACTTCTTTTGTAAACAGTGTTCCAAATTGAAACTGTTCAGTAGTACTGGTATCCAGAGAAGAGCCGAGTCATTAGTTACAAAGTACGCCAAGCTGATAGAGAAGGGGAGGTGCCATTTAGGCCAAACTAAGCCAAGGCCGGAATAGAGGGGATAACGTTTACACGTGTGACCTAGTTAGAAGCCGAGCGGTCGCGATGACACCCGACGTCGCCCGAGTAGCTTCGCCGTCCCCACTCTTTTGTTCAATAAGGAACGTCAGTAGCTACCTCGGCTAACTTCGGCACCGACTCGACTCTCCGACGACTCCTTCCTATGCGTACGAGTTGCGCTTACGCCGCTGTCGTAGTTCGAAGTGAATGTAGCGAGTGATCACTCACTCTGCTACTGCACGTGGAGCTCGCAAAGCACGTGTCGGTGGTGGCGGTCACTGACCCGTATCGTAACGTTTCTCTTGGGACTCCAGTCGCTGCTCGGTTCGCAGTAGTCTTCGTCCGTCCGCGCCGCTGGCAGCTCGCTTGTCTTCCCCGGGCTCAAAATAGCGAGGATAAATGTCTTCTGAAACTTCGGTTGTATCGGGAGTTGCGTCGCACCGTCACGCGTTGTACAAAGCGGAGTTCAGTGCATCGATCGCGATTACATCACCACTTGCGTCCTTTCTCTGCGCGCGCAACACGCTTCGCGCCCCCCTCCGCCGCCCTCTGCTCGCCCCGCTCGCGCCCACCGCCTTGACGCCATCGGTGCTCGCTTCGCGATACCATTCGCCCGTCGGGCACCGTTCGCTTCGGTCGTCTCCCCAACACTTCTAATACCAGTTCAACCTTGCTGAAAGTTTAACTTTACTTTAAAATTTCTCAACATTGTTTGCGCGTACTTTATTACTTTATTTACTTTACTTCGCGATCGTTTTTAATTTCGAGTTACATTTTAGTGATAATTAATTTGATCTGAAAGTGTTGGATTTTAAATTTTATTACAAAATTCTACGATTTAACTTTTATGTGATATCTGCGTTCGCGTACTACTTTTCTAACTTCCGCAACAAAGGTAGAGTCACGGATTTTCGATTTAGTCGGTGAATTTTAATGTTCTATAAAAATGTACGCCATTTAATTCTAAATTACTTAATAGTTTTTTCTTTGTTTCTTTGTGTGATTCGCACAGTTAGATTTGAATTCGGAACTTCAGTTAGTTTTGATTAGGATGTAGCTTACTTCAGAAATGTTTCGTGAAGAAAGAAGAAAGAAGATTTATCTGTCAGGCGTATGGGAGGGAGGAATTGACTAGACTTTTTTAAATACAAGTCAGTCTTTTTCTCTCTCCTATATGAGTGGCATGAATTGTCATCGGCTCCCATCAGTGTTCCAGTTCGTTTCGGCCGGCCGTGTCCGCAGTGACGTCGGGGATTACGCAAGCTGTTATAACCATTCGGCTGCGAAATCTCTGAATTTTCTGCTAATGACACGGCTGAATTAAATTGAACATGTCTGAAAATATCCATGGTATAGTCGTTGAGCTTAGTCACCGCGCCTACATGACGAAATAACCGTCGGCCGAGGCGGGAATTGGGCAATCCGCGAGCGAGCGTTGTCTCCGCTCCCCGCGCTACGGCCGCCGACCTGCCTAATTTTTTAAATCTTGCGTCGGGAACCGCGAACTCGACCGAGCGATTGCGGCAACCGATTTCTTGCTTAATCTTCTTTTTGTTTCAGCGTGGCGCATCAAACGCGCTTTCTGGATCCGGGCCTGCACTGCCTCGCATTTTTTTTATATGTTTCCTGCTTGCGTATCTCCATGCGACTGTATTAATTTATTTAATGTCAATAAATGTTGATGCTTAGCGGTTTTAGTTTTATTGAAACCCAGTTTTTTTTTCTTTTTAAAGTTTTATTAACAAAAGTATTAATTAGTAACTCAGATATTTAAACGCACAATAATACACTACATGTAAATGCTACTGAACAAATAGCATATCTATTGATCACATAGACAGTGGAACGATGTGGGTTGCACCCCGGACCCGCCTTAGAGCGCCGTGTCCAATGACGTTCCGTATCCTTGCCCTTGAATCGCCGAAACATCTTACTGAATCTTTTTGTTCTTTGAAAAAAAAAGACAGCTTGCGTTCTTTCCCTGCAGCTCGAATTTGTGTGTAATGATGCATTCGAATTGTTTGTTACATACCTACTTACATTTGGCTTTTGCTATGCGATTAAAAATTAAGTCGCTTGAAAGTTAACTTTACTAATACAAGGTGCTACGCCGTATTGTATTTTTTGCTGTTGATGTCATTATTTCAGTTTTACTCCGCCGTTGTGTAGCAGATGACACATGATTCATAAATATCATAAATTCTAGGTACTACTTCCGATGAATGAACAAAGTAGCACGTGGAACGAGTTACATTGTAGTGGAATTAAGGCGTTTTTCTGTTATATTTTTTTGTTTAGTAGCTACATTTTAGACACATACATTACTCAAATTAGTCCTCAAAGCTTACATGCGGAATTATTAGAACTTACAAGTTAAAATAATATCATATCTTGACGGATTACATATTACTACAAAAACTATAGGTTTTATGTGGGTTTCCGCTTGTAGAGTTATGAATGAATCCAAGATAAAAACATTAACTGGACAAGCGAGCTTCAAATATATTATCCTTGACCTGTTAAAAAAATGTTGTTTTAAAATCATAGGGTATATGTCCTTATGTAAGTACGTACGTATACGTAACAGAAAGAGCGGATTAAAGCGGTACTAAGGAGCACTGGTGCGAGTGAGATCACAGCCCAAATCTCGCAATCATCTCGAGAAAAAAGCCCACGACTCTTTCTTAAACCTGTTCTTAATATAATGCACGTCATTATAGCTCTTATTGTCATGTCCGCACTTTATCACACACACAATAAGTTTGCTTCAAAAGCCTTTCGTTTCGCTTTCATATTCATTTCGGTTTTGACTGAAATTGTTCGCTGAATTACTCACAATTTTATTTTTATTCGCATTTATAATGTGAGTAGAGTAATACTTAAGTATAGGCCGTTTGATTTGAATCGAGTACTGGTCTAGAATTTAATTTAGAATGAATGGTCAAACTGCCGTTATTATAATTTTGTTTATTTGTATTTCTTACATACAACCTAATTTAGATAACTATGATCTCAGTTGATAATTAATGGCGATGTAGTATTGGCTAATACAGCATACAATTTATTAAAGGACAGACATTTTAAATGAACGGGAACACCGACGCGGCAACTTATTCCAATTCCTTTGTGATAAGCAAACATGATGAAAAGATATTTGAACTGTTTCAAAACAAACATACACAGCGTTTGTAAACCTATATATCTACGTGTCAGAAAAACAAATAACGCGTTTTAGAGATACATATTTGTAAAAAGTCATAAAATACAAAGTAACGTGTATGTAGGTATATTGCGATAAGTTAGAATCAAGTTTATTTATTTTTAAACAAACAGGAATGGTTAGAAACTTTTTCGTTATCCCACAAAATTTGTTTTTTTTAACATTATTTCCAGATAAAATAACAGATTTTGTAGACTGAAAGATTAATACAATAAATGTTTATACTTTAAGTGTCGCGTTAATTTGTTTTATATCTTCTAGTCTGCCTAATTTAAGTGAATAGTGGGTAGGTTTGTAAAATTTTGATATGTTATCCCTAAAAATAGAATAAATAAAATTATTTTACACAACCTTATGTTTTTGAAGTTTTAAATTTAAGTGTATTGATTCAAAAACGGATTTATATCGTAGAAATAAAAAGAACGTCCAAATTTAAATATTTTAAATCTATTAATATCACCAAAATAATAATTAAGTTTGGCAACATTGGTAGTTGTAACTATATAGGTAATAGGAGTATCAAAATCAAATGCACCTGTGTGTGTGTCTATATATATAGGATTTTATTTCATAAGATTGACAATATTAAAACTCACTGCTCCATCTTTCATTAAGCTGACTGTATGTGTAATTCTGATGTGTGTGTTTGTGTAAACCTTAAACACATAAAAACCTTATATTTTTTACATTCAGATAACCTATACCTGCGCCTGGATTCGAAAAGATTTTGACATAATTAGTTAAGTATGCATATGGCCAAAGTACAGAGAGAACTTTTGGCATAAAACTATGATTTATTTTAATTGATTTTATGGTATTTCGTAATTATTATTTATGTTTCTACCACATGTAAGTGTGTCTTGCCATGTTGTTCTAGGTTTTCTTTGTTCAGTCATTAAAAATTATATAGAAACCTAAATATAAAAGAAATATTGGTCAATGTTATAATTGTAGCAATTGTTAAGGAATTTTATTAATACATCTTATACTTTTACTTAAATATTTTACAATTATTTGTAAAATTTAGGTGTATAATAATGGAAATATAATTTATTAAAATTCGGAATCACAATTTGTGACTTACAATCCCTATATCCAAATAAAGTCATTTTTAGTATTAAAAAAAACAAATTCAAATGCCTCCGACAAGTAATACAATGAAACTATCATTGTCAAGGTAGTCGTCACCAGCTAAATTCGCATTATTAAAGATAACTCAAAAACTAACCATCAGATGTCGCTCAAAATTACATTTACAAGTATTAGCTTTTGAACAAAAAAATAATTATAAAAATCGGAATACCCAATATAATGTTAATAACGAATTTTAAGAAAAACAAGATAACTCAGAAACTGCCTCTTAGATGTCGTTCAAAAATACACGGCAGTATGCGGCAAGTACTAGCTTTTGAATAATAAAATAATCATGAAACAAAAATGGGACCACATCGCAAGTACCTGCTTTCGATCAAAAAAAAAATCAAAATCGGTCCACGCAGGAAAAAGTTTTGAGGTAACATATAAAAAAATAAACACGAATTGAATACCTCCTCCTTTTTTGAAGTAAGTAGAGTGAAAATATTTTTTTTGATCATCCTATATTAAGGTTGTAACGTGAAGTAAAGAGGTAGGACGCGTAACTCGAGGAAAGGCTGTTCCTAGTTTCGCAACTTATATTAATTTTATGACTCATTATAAAATATAAATTTAAGTTATATTATGTAAATAATCTGCTATTTAAATTGTATTTTTCAATTCCATGAAATTCTCCTATTAACTAACGCATTTGGGTTGGTAAGGATTAAAATTGATTTACAATTTCTGCATTATTTGTGACGGCAACGAGACTTTATTTTATAGTGGTAGTATTTTACAGGAATAATTTTAGTGACAATTACACTTTACGTACAGAATACAGGCAGTAGGTATAGCAAATAAAGAAAAGAAATTTGACCTGATATTGAATAGATATATGTGTAAGTGTTGAACATTTAAAGATATAAATCCAGAAAGGGGAATAAATCCACAAAGGTTTAAAAATGTATTGTAAATATAATCCTGTGACAAGTAAATTTATTAAAAAAATATCCCGAAACTTTTTATTTAACAGTTAAATACCTACTAGGAAAAATCCTTCACGTAATCAAGGCTAGAACGATGTAGCTATATTTTAAAATGTCGATAATTAATAGTGTAGTATTTATTAAAATTCTTTAAGCTAAGCTGCATTACTCGGATATCATAATTTCTAGTCGGTTAACCCTGAAACACTTAAAATGGGCGCAGGTGGAAGAGAAAACGAAAAATAACTTCAATTAGTATTTAAACTACTTACCTAATTTGAAATACTATTGAGGTCCGCCGCTTGTGTTGAGCTAAACCACCTGCTTTAGCTGCCGAGACGACCATGCAAATTATGCCGTGAAACATTTTAGGTTAATGTTTTTTATGTTAAGTAACCTACCCATATTAAAAAAATAATTAAAGGTTACGTAGGTGTGTATTTGAATGAATATTTTTAATCTCGTAATCTGCCATTGATCGAAAATATTCTTTTTTTTTACGTAGAATAAGTTGATGCTTGACATCGATCTCACCTGATGGAAAGTGGCGAGTGGAAGTTGGGCGCACTAACTTAGTCAATGCCTATTCACTCGTCTCTTGAAGGAGTCTTCAATCGAGTCTACATATATTATACTTGGACGGGAACACCGATGCAGGCAAGTTATTCCAATCACTGCCGGTACGTACCTATAATAAACGATGAGGAAAACCGCGTCGTTCGTACTAGCGGGATATTCACAATAAATTCACAAAGGATGGATGACCGCACGCCGGGTTATTCGATGGAAGAAAAGCGATAAAGGAATAATTTCAAACAAATCCTGCGCACACTCTCCAAAATGTACTAAAGAAAACTGAGAGGCTGGCTCTCCTACATATGTGCTCGAGACTATGTAGATCGGTATCGAGTATATCTCTTCTCTTAGCACGCCTCTCCATCGACTCCAATTAATAAGACTACTAGGTATAGCTCTATCCAGCACCCTTCGCTATGGCGCGGTAGGCTACAAAAGATCAATCTGAAATCACCTGACTAAACATAAATTATGCATTGGACTACTGCATTGTATGCATGCACAAACTTTTGTAGGTGTTTTGTCAAACGTTGAAGAGTTCCTTTGCCAGAAAACAATATATCGTCTTATAATTTTCGTTTTGATACCAAACATTTTTCCAGAGAATTCTGAAAAAAGTTGCATAAGACGTCAGTGCTGTATCTCCTACCATTTCAGGGTGTATAAAGGAGAAACAAACATAAAAAGAAAAATTTATTATTATATAGTATGCAGTAGAAAGGTCGTATAAACCTTTTTAAGGAAAATGATTTATGAATGCAGCCTTATTCAGAATTTTTGGCTCGATTGTAACGCTTTCACATTCCCAAAAAAATGGATTATAAGACCCAGATAAATTCAACCCCAAAACAGAGTTTTTGACAAAATGTATGGTGTAAGAACCAAAAAAAATATATTTAACAACGACCTAGTGTAAGTTACGACTTAATAAAATGTAAAAAATCAAATAATTATGGAGTGAAATAGTATGAGTATAAACCATTAAAAAAATCCACACTAACTTCTAAACAGGAATAATGACAATAAAATAAGGATTTCTCTTGCAAACAGTATAAAAAAATCACCAAGTCACTTAATAGGGTCAATATAATAGGTATATTAAAAAAGAATGAAAAAAAATATCAACAACAATGTTTTTAAATTTTGTTTATTACTCGTCCTGTAAAGTAGGGTCCATGTCTTTTACGACCATTGTACCCCAAAGTGGTATATAGATTAAAATATAGAATATATGTAGAAGATAGGTTACTTAAAGAATGAATAAAGCGGACCTAAAACGTACGTAAATAGGGGAAACTCGACTCATTTTACATTTACAGAAACATACACAAACAAATCATTATACTCTTAAGTATTCATTTGCAGCTTTATTTGACGTGAAACCGTACCATAATATATCAATGTTTTACGCTGTAGTCAATGGATTGAACTACGCCACAAAATAGGACCTACTGAAAACCAGCGGTTGCGACTCCATGGTCGTGCTGATTGTGCACCTTTTTCAACTTCTTATCAATACGGACTTAAATACTTATTTATTTCATTTTATTTGAATATTGTGCTTATGTCGACACCGAATAATGTAAGACTGTTGAAATAAAATATTCTATTCTATTTATATTTCCCACATAACTGTTATGCAGCGTGGAAAATTAATCATGGCTTTTTACAAAAACGGTCTGGCGCCTGTTGCGCTGTAGGAAAAGCAAATAATAGTTATTGCCCAATATGGCCGCTTTGGTCATTTGTAATAACAAAAATAAAACAGATTACATCGTTCATAGTATTGATGCTGGTAGGTGGCCCTTTCTTAAAAATAATTACGATCGAATTTCGACTGTGAACACAAAAAACTGCGGTCTAAGTATTTCTACTTTTAAAATGTTTAGGCAGGTTTCAGCAACTCATTTTAGTTTCTTCAGTAAATTTGTGAAGCCCAAGAGTCTTTCCGTATTCGCCTCAACTCAAAAATGAAGTTAAAAATTGAAATTTACCTGTTAAAATTAAAAATGTTCAATTAATGTATTTCGTCTTGGGATCTTATAGCTTAACAAAAGTCAAGAATCAAAAACAACAAAAGCAATCAGGTAATGTCTTTAATTATTTTGATTATAGTAGTCTTCCTCTTTCTCAGCTTCAGGAGTTGTTTTCGAAATAAAAAACATTCCACTGGTTGGTCTTCTGTCTTCCCTTGCAATTCATTAAAATAACCTATATTGAACTACCAGGTCGGCCTCGCTTGGACTCGCATAATATAATAATTGCTTACGGCTTTCCAAGCGGTCCACTGTAATTGCTGATGTCTAAATGACTCCTTCCTCTGACGTTCAGACATGGGAGACACAACGGTAAGATATTTCCGAACGTCCTTATAACTGATACCTTGACCCGAATTGTGGAGCTCTGTGGGATCATAGTTGACAATTGATCTACACGATACGTATTCCCGACCGCGCCGAGGTATTTTCCATAATGGCATACGAATGGTCCATATACATCCCAGCTCTAGATAATTGGTTTTGCTTCATGTCGTAATGGCCGCATCCTGCGACGCACGCGTCGTCAGCGTTCCGTCCTCTTCAACGATACCCTGACCTTAATTTAATATGCAGAATTTACTGCACTTAAAATTTTGTATGATTGTTAAATTTTCCGGACTTTTGCACTAAATTACATTCCAATTGACTAAACGAATGAATGTCTTTCTTTTCGAAAACAAGGATATTAAGCACTTATAGTGTTCTCTTATTGAAGATTCTTTCTCAGTTCCTTTATTTAGAAATCCGTATTCGAATAATGATAATGGAAAATGGGTTTCCATGTTATAGTTGCACATAAAAAAATATTTGATTTTTATGGATCTCGACGACAAGATTCGTCATCAAAATTTCAACCCATAACTGTCCCACTATTAGACTATGGTCTCCTCTCACAATATGAAGGGTACAGGCCGTTATCCAGCACGCTGCCCAAGCGTGGATTGGGTAGTCTTTACAGATCTGCGAGAACTACATGGAGAGCTCAGAGGAGTGCAGGTTTCCTCACGAAGTTTTCCTTCACATAGTTACTTGGGGACATATAAGTCCACTTCTGCAATTGCCGCTATTGGTGCCTGTTTGTTTTCCTGTTGAGTCGATGATGTTATGTTTAACATTCATCTCATTAAATTGGTCAGGTTATAGAATTGATGGCGAGTGACTATCCAGTGGACAATTAGTGTTGTGGGCTTCAGCCGCTTAAAAATATTCCATATAAAAAAATATAAACAAAGTACGTGTCTTTTCAAATACTGCTGTTATTCACTCTTTCACGAAACATTTTAGTAAACAGTGTGAGGGGAGTCGGTGTGATGAATTCAAAGAACTAGGTATTGTTACAATTGCTTCATAGCAATATTGTTTTTATACAATATAATATAGGTTCATTTAATCTGAGCATATTAATAACCGGACAATAAGACGAATGGAGCTGTTAATTACGTTCTTCGGACGGCATTCGTAAATCCAGAGATCTTTTGTTGATCGACATAACAAAGACGCGAAAACTGTATATAGGGTTTCTTATGAGTAGAGTACCAACGAGGGTATGTGGATAGAGGACACAGATCAATCGATTTCACCCACGAGGGGGGGGGTGTATACATGGGTATATTCAGCAATTTTTTGTTGTTTCCGAGATATTGTTGTTTTTGTCCTATATTTAAGATCTCTCTTGTTACTGACAGTCTCTACAATATTTTTAAAATTTATACATTATGCCTATGGGGTAGCAATCTGTTAGAAATAGAAATCACTAAACTTCAATGAAAATTAGCTTGGGATATGGTTATGAGTTAAAAACTTTAGTTTGAAAACAATTGTTACAAAAGATCAAGTTGAAATCCTAAAAACTTTTCATATTCCTGATCTTTTAAAACTTTTCCAGTAAAGTACTACTTTGTATTTTTGTTCGAAAATGGCTTAAAGTTGGAAGAGTTGCAATACTAAAATATGAGGATGTTATAATATTTGATTCTGACGCGACCTGTTCATTTCTCAAGAAAAGAAATTAATATGAAATTTTTCAACATTATGTTTTTAAGTCTTATAATTCATAGAACAGAGAAAATTTACTTTTTGCGACCACGACTTTTAGGA
Organism: Asbolis capucinus; assembly: GCA_018249125.1. NCBI lineage: Eukaryota > Metazoa > Arthropoda > Insecta > Lepidoptera > Hesperiidae > Asbolis > Asbolis capucinus. The sequence goes on from DWJZ01004543.1 coordinate 13,780, forward strand.
TATATAAAAATATTGGCATTAAAGGGGCATGCGGTTCTTGCTTATGGTTCTGGTTTATTCCACTTGGCGATTACCTAAGGAGATTTTAAATGGTCCGGAAATCTTTTATTTTGTGTGTTTGCCTCAACCAAGGAAGTGCTTGATGACAACATGAAGCAAAATTTAGCCTACCTACCCTATACCAGTTACACCAAGATTGTGCTTCAAATTAGTGTTTTCGTAATACAAATACTTTTGAAATAAGTATTTAAGTGTGTGTGATGTAAAACACAAGTTTGTTTAAGTGTTTTAAACCATTGTATCAATATTTAGAAAGAGATAGTACTTACATGTATTTCAACATTTAAGACATATTTTTTTTATTTTAATATATATTGAGATTATTTTGCATTATGTGGTGTTGCAAGTCTATGTCGAGTGACATCAATTTGATATAATATTTTTTGACAAGGGCTTTAAATCTTACAGAGCAATAAAAGTTAACATATCAAAAGTCCACAAAAGTGAAGCAACGACATTACATTTTCACCTCAATACACTAAAACGAAATATACCGTTGGTGAAAAGAATTCCGCAAGGTGCTCGGATCTCTGTCGCTGATAGTCCTTCCACCTGTTTAGACAATTGTATTCACAAAAATACAGTTAATGACTGGAAAAACCTTTTCAATTGGTCTATAAGACCTTAAATATTCCAGACGATAAAATTTGATCGTTCAAACAAAAAAAAAGTAATTGTTCCCAAACTTAAGCTCTGTACCTATCTCCAATTTTAACTCCAACTGACAATTCAAATTTCAATATAATATATAATGAAAAGTGGAAACAAAAATCAGTGATGGAGATGTAGAAGGGACTGCACGATTTCTTTTCACTAATGACTCGATATCTGCGGATACACCTGAAACGCTAACTGCTTTGCAAAGGAAACATCCCCAAGCTGATTCATCATCTTATTTTCTAGATCCCCCTTCTTGATCTCAACCATGTGTAGTGTATAATGAAGGAGACGTTATTCAAGGAATTTCTTCTTTTAAACCTGGTTTTGTTGCAGTTTTGGATGGTATTTCTCCTCAACACTTTAAAGACTTAATTTCGCCGTCTTTATTTGATGCAGCTAAATGTCTCTTGAGTTCCATTATTTTGTAAATTTATAATTTTATGTTATCGGGCAATAATAATGAGAAGAAGAAATTCCTTGGAAGAAAAACGAAGAAAGATGGTGGTATAAGACCTATAGCCATTGGCTGCATGTTACGGCGTCTCGTCTATAAGATTTGCACCCGAAGAATTTTGCCAAAATTGAAGAAACAGTTTGAACCAGTCCAATTAGGTTTTGGTTCTATCGGAGGTTATGAGGCTACAGCGCATGGTGTACGGAGTTTCATAACACATAATAAAGATTTTGGGTATTACTAAAAATTTATGAAAAAA
>DWJZ01004544.1:0-15211 GCA_018249125.1 Asbolis capucinus
GGCTCATTTGTCATTAGTGTCTGTCAAGTGTCAGCTGACAAGAGTTTCACCCCGCCACCGCAGTCTTGCCGTGACCAGTCGATGCAATTGGGTCGAAATATCGGTATAAATAACAACAGTCGTGAGTAACCCGTTAAAAAGTTTTATAAATGTTTACCGTCCACGATAATGAAAGCTTAAAATCATGTATATGTAATGACTATGGTGAGGAGTGAAGAAGGAATGTGTCATGCGGACGTAGTCGCGGGAAAAACCGAGTCAATTATAATAACCTATAATTTTCTCAGTGTAGGTTACACCGGGTAATTGCACCATTAATCGTCCTACGGTCAGTTCACTAGCAGAATTGATTTTATTTTTATATTACGCTCGCTTACGGTCGACGAACATTGAATATGCATAGCCAACGATATCCATTCCGCTAAAATATACTCATGTTAAATAATTTATGCTAAGCCGCAACACGCGAATGGGATAGAAAAAAATATAATTTTAAAGTAATTCTAACTCATTGACCACTGCTGGGTTTGTGTCTCGTTTAACTTGAGAGGAAAACAGGGCATTGTAAACAGCGCTGTCACCAAGTGCGGATTGGCGGACTTCACATGCCGAATTTTATGTGGAACTCCCAGGAGTGCAGGTTTTCTTGCGTTTTCACAGAAGAAAGTGAAAATTATCTTGTTACACACATCACTTTTGGAAATAAGAGGTGCGTGCAGGGTTTGAACCCCGGACCTCCCAGGCTCCAGGCTATTAAACAGAAAATGATTTCAAAGAGCTGCCATTGAGAACGACTTCGGCGCATATCGTTCTCGATGACGGTCCGATGCCGCCGCTGTAGGCAAACGATCGCCGTCACGTGATTTTAACATCGGTTTTTAATATACACACTCATTCTCAGTAACGGCCCGGTGACGGCGGCGGTGGACACCGCGTTACTCTGTTCTCAAGACTTGCCACATACAATATTATCAAACAATATTTTCAACTGACATTGAAACTAACTCATTAATTGTTATAATATGAATGAAATTAAAATAATTTCTACTAGGTGTGTAAGCGATTAACTAGCGATAACTCAAAAAGTACTCGTCAGATGTCACTAAACATTGTGATAAGTACTAGCGAAATCGATCCACTCAGTAAAAACATAAACAAGCAAAACACAGTCGGATTGAGAAACTCCTTTTTTAAAATCAGTTAAAAAGTTGGCCATCTATTATTCCAGACTATAATCTAACTCTGTGTCAAATATCATTCAGATCTGTTCAGTAGTGCAAACGTAACGTTGCAAATAGTACTACACATCCATCCAACCTACAACAAACCATCATCCTCAATTACTTACACATTTATAATGTTAGTAGGATTAGAGCAGGACGAACCTTTTTATATTTAAAAAAATCAAATCACATCGTCAAATAATAATAACATTTATTAAAAATATTTAAAAACACAAGCTTTAGTTATAGATACATAATACAAAAAAACACATAAAGTTTCATAACTGTATTGTTAACCGTTGAGGAGTTCCCTTGTCTGGAGACAATCCTATCAGATCAAGCTTGTAATAAAAATGCATTGTCATCAGGATGAAAAGTTTATGCAAAATTTCAGCTCTCTAGTGTAAGAGGAAGTGGGTCTAATTACGCTTGCAAGATTTGACCCGAACATATTAACATACACTACAAGTTTAACAAAAGCTTGTAATAATGAATATTATAAATATAGTCGCTTAGTAAAAATCTGTAAAATACAATGATATAAAATTAAATTAAATACACATTATTATATAATACACAGAATCAGTATAATAATACACACATCGTGAGTACCCGTTTGCAGTTTACTGCATACATTTTAATGTTTAGTATCTGGTACAAATGTAGCAGCAGGTGTTTACAGAATACAATAACATTTTGAAAGAGGTTTTTTTACATATTATAAGTTAATACTTGTCTACAATCCCACCTGATGGTAAGTGGTGATGTAGTCGTAGATGATAAAGCGCAATATTTGGTATTCTTTATATTGATGTTAAGCCCATACGCAGAACTCGTACGATGTACTACACTCAACAACTTTTGTAAGTCTTCTATGGATGTCGCCAATAAGACTGTATCGTCCGCATATCGGATGTTATTGATAAGTTTCCCGTTCACTATTACTCCATTCTTTATATGAGAAAGAGCGTCCAAAAAGATATTTTCAGAGTAGAGGTTAAATAATAACGGAGATAAAACACAGCCTTGGTGAACTCCTCTTAAAATTTCCACTTCTTTGGTGAGTACATTTTCTATACGTTCCAGTACAAATTTCTAATGAACCGAATATATTTGGTGTCAAGCCCTATATCGCGTAGAATATTTATAAATTTTGCATGTTGTACTTTATCAAAAGCCTTCTCATAATCAACAAAGCATACATACACGTCTTGGTTCACATCCCAACATTTTTGTGTCAAAACTTGATAAGCAAATAAGGCCTTTCTGAAACCGAACTGTGTATTCGAGATACGCTCTTCGCATTTATTATATATTCTCTTATGGAGAACTTTCAAATATAGTAACGTAATAACTTAGAAAAGGCCAATTCACTCTTGTCTTGAAGACACCTACATAGATTTACATCATCTCAACCCATCACGGCCTACTATTGAGCACTGAATGAGAAGGTTAAGGGCATAGTCCACCAAGCTGGCCAAGTGCGGATTGGCAGACTTCACACTTTTTTGAGTTTTGCAAACTCTCCGGCATACAAGTTTCCTCACGAATTTTTCCTTCACCGTTATAGCGAGTGACATTTAATTACTTAAAACGCACGTAACTCCGAAAAGTCAGAAGTGCTCGCCTTGGGTTCGAACCCGGATCCCCCGAGTTTAACCACTAGGCTATCACCGCTATATTATTATTACTTAACTTTAACATGTTAATGTGCAAATTTTTTTATTTCAAATATATTTTTTTTAATTATTTCGGTTTGTGTCGTAGGTTATTGGAGTTTCATATTTTTTTTGTATTTTTTGGGTTTACACTGTGGAGTATCGAACGGTCTTAGTTGATGGTGACCATCCCTGCACGGGTTCGATTCCCGACTGGAACAGATCTGTGACAGATGTTTGTTCTCGGCTCATTGTCAATTGTATTTTCGAAGAACCTAAACATTTTACAACTGTACCGGGTACTCACAATTATTGTAATTTATAAGGACTGTTGCAGTGGTGAATACCGGGTACTCACGATTATTGTAATTCAGACCGTTGTAATCGTGAGTACTCGTTACAGTTTTATGAAGTATAAGCGTTGCTTTTAGGTATTTTTAATAGTTCATCATCAAGTTTCCTGTTTAACGAAGCCTAAAATTGAAGGTAGTTCTAGAAACCAATCAAGATCAACAGTTAAATTCGTGACGAGAACACTAACTGTACGGTTAGTCTAGTTGAAAGTTGGCTGACGGAGAGAGCTAGCAATGACTGGCCCGAGTCTACTAATGTAACAGTTAGTATGGACACCCTATAGTTAAAAAGGAATATCCTTTACTTTATTCCTAAAAACATGTCTTTATACTTGTCAAAACATATTCTACTTTGTGTTGTATATTAAATCTGTATATTAACTAGTTGTTTGCGCGACTTTACTGTATGAAATTTAATGAAAACGGTACTGTTTTGTGATAACTTATATTATATAATTCTAAAATAAAAAAATCTAAGTTACTCCTTTATAATCGTAAAATAAAACTTGCCTTAGTTACTCCTTATTACATCAGCTATCTGCCAGTGAAAGTGCCATCAAAATTCGTTTCAGCCGTTTCAGAGATTAGCTGGAACAGACAGACAGACAAAAAATCGTAAATAACGATACGAAAATTACGCAGACAAAACCATATGAAAAGATGCGCAGTTCAAGCTTCTCTCCTCATATTGAGGAGGCCTAGAGGATACTCCACCATGCTGCTCCATTGCGTATTGGGTTAGTGGCCAACTCAAGCAACGGAAGCTACCCGACCGAAGAAGCTTGACGATTCCTATCAAACGATAACGGCTTTGCCCTCCAAAGCACGTAAGTGCTCATGAAATTCGTTCTCTCTATCTCTATATAATCTTAACTATTGGTATCTCTTTCTAATTCTAATTCGTTTACAACAAGGATGCTCAACCTTTTTGAAAGTCGGGCCAAACTGGGGGATGATAAATTAACTGCGGGCCACTAGTTCCTAGTTAATTACTTTCGGGAGTTGTGTAATAAAAAAGTTCTAAAAACATACTTGCGCGGGCCATTTATAATACGTTCGCGGGCCACATTGTGGCCCGTGAGCTTGAGGTTGGGCAGCCTTGGCTTACAATATCGACATTCGTCACACTTCCTTTTTGTTTGTCTGAGAATCTCGTTCAGACATTGTAGGAGTATTGATCGTTAGTTCTCGGCGGCATGGATTAAGATTTCATGAAATAAACTCCGCATCACGGTGTACTAGGTGGTTGGTCTAGTGGTTAGTGAACCTGGCTGCTACACCGGAGGTCGTGGGTTCGATTCCCACCCAGGTTAAACTTTTCTGTGATGAGTAGGAATGTTTGTTCTGTGTCTAAGTGTAAATATCTATAAAAGTATGTATTTAAAAATATTTATGTATGTTTATTAGTTATCTAATCACCATAGTGCAAGCTAACGTTTAGTTTGTGGTCGGATGGCCGTGTGTGAGTAGTCTAAAAAAATATTTATTTATTTGTTCCTTATTATTAATGGCTATCGACATTTCAATCTCTAATTATCCCACTAGTGGGCTCGGACTCATAGGTGTCTCTAAAGATTTATTAAAAATATTTTAAAATACAAGCTTTACTTATGTACATATACAGATTAAAAATACAAAGATACAGAACTTCGTAACGACCTTTTTAATCTACCACCGTGTCGGAAAGGTGCTATATTGAGGAGAAGAAACGATGAAAGAAACTTAGCAGCACATCTTTTGAATTACTAGGTAAATTTACAATAATTTTTCTACACTTTTTGAACTTTAGACCTGCAAGAGAGATACAGATGAAATCTTGCGAAAAAGCTAGTTTATTTATATATTTCGTGCGTAAGTACAATGTATCCACATGCAATCATCGAACCAGTGATAAAAAATAGACTATTTAATTAATATATTATTATAACATATATATATAAAAACATACTATCTACCGCACGGTGCATGACCGCTTAGGCGCCACTAGTTATTGATAACAATATTGTGAACTATACTTTGTGCAAATTCTATCTGCACGAAATATTTTTTCCATATTTTTTTTTCCATACCGACTTGTAAATTTTCTATTGGCAAAAAATCTCGATAGAATTTGCAGAGTATAGAATTGATAAGTTTGTGTGAAACAAATTCCAGATTGAATTTGTACGAAGAATAGAAAATTGGCAAGTTTGTATGAAAAAAAAATCAGATTGAATTTGTACGGATAATAGAAAATTTGCAAGTTTGTATGGAAAAAATCTAGATCGAATTTGCACCAAGTGTAGTTAAAACTAACAAACGGTTTTAAAGGAATTGTAAGTATCATAAAAGTTAACAAGGGATTGACTAAGCAGGTGACTATCGATCCATTTATCGATACATTCTTACACTTTCCTCTAGATCAGTGGTTCTCAAAGTCTGAGCTGACCCGTAGGGGTCCAATACATTCTTGGCGAGAGTATATTTTGACGTGAAAAAAAAATTCGCAAGTTGTAAGTCCACGTAAATTTAGCTGGTATCGATAATGAAGAGAAAAATATTGTTTTGTTTTTTTATCAATATGGTCAGATAATAAAATCAAAAGAATTATGGCATCAAAACAATAATAAGGCAAAAAATTCTTGATGATTTTTGTACGGTGCAAAATAAACGTACGGAACCTTAAAAAATCTATTTATTTTTTAGGTAAAGTTGATTATAAATTAAACACTTTTCATCGAATTACGGGAGTCTGGTAAAGACGATCGATCACAACGCAAAACCTTACAAGTGATCTATGACAAAAAACTTTGAAAACCAGTGCCCTAGACCTCCACACCTTTCCTTGCACTGCATTCGTATTTTAAATCAATTAGGCTAGTACATACCGCGTCTTTATGTATGTTGAGTAGCATTCAGAGGCAAACAATAAAAATATCAGGCGAAATAAATAAAAAGAGCAGCCGGGCCAGGTGCGGAGAGGGCAGGTGGAATATTGGCGATTCTTTGTCTCGGCCAGCGACGAAAACCTCCGGCAACATACTTTTACTCACTGATGTCTTATTTTACAAGTTTTCAAATTAATATCGTGTTTTGGTTTGATTGTGGACAGTTTTGTTGAAATTGCTGTTATAAAGCTCAAGAGTTTGTTTGATTGTTTGTTTGAATGTACGAAACTTGGAACTTCTAGTTCGAATTGAAATTATTTTTATATTGAATAGTCCAGAAAGGCTATTGCCTATATAACATCACGCTACGACTAAGAAGATCTTCGCATTAATAAGAAATAGTACTAAACGGGAAAATACATCCCTGTTTTAGGAGCTTACAATGTTTTTTCCTAAATAAACAATGGTGAAACGGCGAGGCACAACAAGCATGTAAAAAAAAGTAAATCAAAATTTATTTTAGTGATGTAATGTGAGCGGTCGTAGAAGAAGCAGCGGAATAAATTCCCAAGGAGTTACTTCATTACGACTATAAATAAAACTCATTTCATCCTAAGTATTTTTATCTTTCATACAATTATCCAGTTTGTAATAACGTCAAACACAAATAACCCTTAACCCAAGAAGAAACATCCATCTACTACAAATTTAATCAAACCCAGGAGCCTTCGTCACTATCTAAATAACGTCATTATGTGACTGTTTGAATCTCACAAATATTTAAATATCGAACCACATCACACCGTCAGAATCTACGAAAGGTAGGTAACATTATATGATATACAAGGCCTCTGTCGACGAAGTCGTAAAGGTGATCGTAAAATACTGTTTCTATTCAGTTGGCGACGTTGATTGGACCGACGTGACACATGGTTAAATTGTGATGTGATATCTGTCGCAATTTTTGGGCGTAAAATTAAACTTCCGATTTTTAGAACGAATGCAATATGGTTTGAGAACCAGTGCATCTTGCATGGCTGACATCGGTGACATTGGTGCAACGAGGGTTGCCCCCAACCGGTATCCGTCTAATAGGCCCGTAGTAGTCGAAAAATTACAGATTTTACACAGTTACCCGTTAAATTAAGAAAAAAAATATTCTTTGATTCCGCACCTGCTGAGTCAGGTACCGGGTACTAGGATTTGCAATCCGGCATTGATATTTCATCTCAACCCATCACGGCCCACTATTGAGCTCAGGTCTCTTTGAATGAGAAGGCTGAGGCTATAGTCCACCACGGTGGCCAAGTGCGGATTGGCAGACTTCACACACATTTGAGCTTTGCAAACTCCCCGTCATGCAGGTTTCCTCGCGAAGTTTTCCTTCACCGTTATAGCGAGTGACGTTTAAATGCTTAAAACGCACGTAACTCCGAAAAGTCAGAAATGAGTACCCTGCAATTCGAACCCGGACCCCCAAGTAGGAGACCGAATTCTTAACCACTAGGTTAGGATATATGTAACTGGCAATGATATTGGATTCCGGTATTCTGGTGGATCTATCATAATGTCGTACTGGCGGGGTTATTACGTAACTTGCAAAAGGAAAGCGAAAATTTGGCGATAATTGCTCGTAGATCGCAAATGCGTATTACAAGTAACAACGACAATCTTCGACGACGACTTCATATGTATTGGCGCTAGGTTTATGGCAAAGAGTGCATAGTATTAATCAGCGAGCGTTGAGCAAGCGATCACGTGTGTCATAGGACGTTTTTTGACACATAATAATAGTCAGTGCTATTATTGCCGATCGTTTGTTGCCTGCTTGCTGCTTGTAAATTTTAGTTAATAGGCGGTTCGATTCAAGTATATCCGTGACTGAGATTTATAACTTCTTGGTTGTGTTAACACTGAAAGGTAGCAAACACCATCGTCAAGACATCTGTCAATTTTAAATTATGACAAGTACCTTCGAAACAGAAGGCATAGTCTATTCGCAGTAGCCCTGGCGCGTAGCTTGGCACGCGCTCAGTCCCCGCATCCTCGCTGCGTTCAATGCTCTCCTCGAGGCCTGAATGTTATTTGTTTGCGGATACATGGCCGAGAATATTGTCAATGCCTGAAGTTCTGTTACAGAGATGTATGAAAGTGATGTCTTTAATTAATGTAATTGGTTCTATTGTAGTAATTAAAGTGAAATAAATTAATTGCTTCTGCAACGCGTTAGTCACACCCCTGGTCTTGCGGTGGTCACTTACCATCAGCTGACCTATATCCTTTGCAAGGTTATAACATAAACAAGAAATAGCTATATTAATGCTACTCTGTGACACCAACATTGTACACGGATGTTCACTCTATTTCCGCTGTCGCGCCATTTCTGAATAGGATTAGTTAATTAAAATATAGTTGTTTACATATTCAGTTACTAAATAGTTATTAAGTTTTAGGTATATAAATGAATAGTTCGTTGTTGGGTCTCTTTAGATGAAGGCTTAGAGGGCGTATTCCCAAAACCAGCCCCAGGTTGTTTGGTGTGTTGGCACCTTGGTTTATTGTGAGTCCCACATGACTAACACAGCCGGCTGCGTTGGTATGCATTAGCATTCACGACTTCCCACCCATCTCCGGAGGGTAGTCCTATCTCTTTGTCTGGACGCAAAGAAACAGCACCACCTAACGAAAGCAGTGTGCTGGAACTTGCTATAGGCTTCCTCAGTTATGAAGAGAGGCCGGAGCTCAGTAGTGGGCACTTATTTGTTCGAGGCCGCATATTTCTATACTCTTTTAGACATAATATTATTACTAAACAATTGAGTCAAAGCGGAGAGCCGACAGGTGGGGGGATTGTCAAAATAGTGCAATTTGATTGGTCAAAATAAATTACACCTATTGGTCGGTACATGTTTTATTTTTTTTTTGCTCAGAATAACTTAACTTGTCAACAATCCCACCTCAAGGTAAGTGACAACGATGTTTTAGATGTTGGGCGAACTAAAAGACGTCTGTTGGTCAATAGTTTCAAGGCACACCAGCTCCAGCTGGTCCACCCTAAAACGTATGTAGATGACCACAATTATAATAGTTATTTGTCGTATCAGTACGGCCAACGTGAGTGAAATTCCGGAAGACAGGAATGTGGGTAAGTTAACCCCATTTGGGCAGCACATGCGCTGTGCTCGCGATTTCTGCTGTAACCCGACCAAATTCAAACGTAGAGTATACTCTAGTTTTTCTATTGAGCTAGTGTGTCATCTAACACGGCCGGTTTGGCCGGTGAACAAGTCGGTCACTTGCTTGTACGCGTATTATAACATTTGCATAGTGCGGACGAGTAGCGGTGACCGCTTCTACTTGTCAACAGGGATGGTGTGATGCAAAATCGTATCTGAATTTATCGGATATCAATCATATCTATTGATGCATTAACTTAATATCCGTAAAAAAATGTAAAATTAAAATTCCTCTCATAATTTTATTTACTTATGTTCAACAGTTGACATGTGTAGACATGACATGACATGTTGACATGTGTAATGGTTCGATGGAAGGAGGATGACTTAAAAAAACTATAATCTATAACCGAAATGGAACAACTATACATGGAACATATTTGGGAGAAAAAATATCTGGGGTTTTTAAGAAAGGAATAGAACCGAAAACAATTTTTAGATTTTTTGTCTGTTTGACTGTTTATCAGTTTGGCTATACCTTTGTTCTACTTCGGTTTGCGTAATGTGCAAAGCTTGTATTAATAATTAGTGTTTCTTTATAGAAATCAGTTCATAAATTAAAAAATATTTGTCAATTCAAAGAATCCGTCTACGGACCTGAGCTATCCGTACGAAACTTGTATCGCTATTCGATTGTGATACAAAGTTTTGGATAGTAGTGCAGTTTGGACAAATTCTTTATAGATTTACTTCATTTTACTTACACAATTTATTCATAAGCTAAACGTAACTAAAATTAGTCGGAAACTAACGCATAATCTAAAATATCTGAAATCGGTATATAATCCGTATCCGAATTTTATATTATATATTCCACATCCCTAGTTTAAATCACAATCTTAGCATACTTTAATTGTGTACATTTGTTAACATTTTATGACAAATTTAACTAATTTTTTGGCATATATTATTTCACTAAAATTTTAAACTACATCGGTAATAACCGGTTACTTGCTATACTAATATTATTAAGAGGAAAGATTCGTTTGTTGCAAGAGAATAGTCTCCAAAACAACTGAACCGATTTAAAAAAATATTTTACCAATAGAATCTAATATTATGCCTGTTGGATATAGATTATAAAATATTTAAAAGGACCTGTATAAAAACTTCGATAATATAATCCAAGGTATGAAAAAAATACTTGTATCGCATACGCTGTGAAGAATATTGATTTGAGAGCAAAGTAATGTACTACAGTTTTATAGAGGACATCAATATCTACAAATAAGTCTGTGGCACCATATGTCTAACGGTTACAGTTATGTCACAATAACTACTTTTTTCTGGTAACTGGTTCCGAAGCAAAGACGGCAGTTTCTATAAGAAATAAAGAAGTGAATGTGCCGATTTCTCGCTACTACGCCATAATCCTTACTCCTTACTCATACATATTTTATGTAAACATCGCGCACTGCCGGTCTAGTTCCACTGCGCCTGGGAATAATTAAGTTTTTGTATTGATTTACTATTGGTAGGCTCTTCTCTAGCCTCTCCACCAATCCGCATTGTGCACCGTGGTGGAGATTGATCTATACCTCAGTATGAGGAGTACGTTTACGGAGTTTAACGTAACTGCGATCATTGCAAAAAATATATTTTTGAGGAAGGAATAAAAACAAAAATTTGTCGGGTTTCTGTGTTGACAAAATCTAACATTTACGAGTATTTTTCACAGATAACATAACATGCTTGTTCTGGAAAGGTTTACTAACATACCAATACCGTTTACTTGTTAATTTTTGTGACAAGTATGCCTGGAAAGAAATGTATCAGCTTCTAGTAGCGAATACATTCTTGTCTATTGTACTGCTTCATATTTTGTATAATTAATGCTTACTAATTGAGAAGATGTGTTCACGAGTTTCTTTTGCCGTTTCTTCAATATAGCACTTTTACGGTGGTAGATTCAAAAAAATGTTGACGTTTAAAAGTATCTTTAATACTTACGATGAATTTTGATTTTGAATTGCGTTAACTTGAATGTATTATGAATCGAGATGTTAAAAATATAAGTTGACTACAATATGAATATAAGATTACGTACGTATGTATGTATATTGCCAAAAGATATACACACAAATTAAAAAATTACAACTTTAGGCAGACAATAGAATCAGGGGTGCTATTGACACGAGGCTGTGGTCTGTAGCAACGCTGATTTTCAGCCGCACCTCTTTCCCAAGGATGTTATGAGGGAATTGCGAGGATTCCTAAATTTAATCAATAAATAATTTAAAAGTATCTAAATATTTTTTTTGTCTTATGTTGGAATATGTTGCTGGAAAACTCGTTTTGATACTTATTCTGTGATAAAAACGACAGAGCGCAGAGAAGAGAGGGAATAACGCACTGTGATTGGTCGGTTGCTACACTAACACAATTTTCAAATTTATTTCAGCCTAAAGCCCGGTCTGTCGAACAAGAGGCCCTTAGTTCGAATCCTGCACGATCCCATAATTTTTAGAGTTACTCGTATGTACGGATTAAAAGTTAATTTCCACTTGCTTCGGTAAAAGAAAACATCGTGAGGAAACCTGTGCTTCTAAGAATTTTCCATAAAGTTCTGTTGTGTGTAAAGAAATGTGTTAAGTCTTATCTAGAATTCGTCTCTACGACATTTCTTTTCTATTATCGTTAATTTCAAACGCTAATTTGAAAATGTATGGGAATGACGTTAATTGCAGAAAAAAAGATGCCATATTCTTTTGTACCAAATATCATTCCCACGCATTTTTTAACTAGGTTTTGATGTGGAAGCTAACAAAACAGCATTTGCCTCAAGGTCAGCGTTCACTGTGGCCTGTGGCACTCACATTGCTCCGAACCCGAGCCCACTAGTGGGACAGTTATGGGTAAAGATGATCATTATTTAAAACGTAGAGTAGAAAACAAGCATTACATGTAGTAGGTATGTACTTTGCGCGACATTGGAGTTAAACGCGCAATCATAACAATGGTTACGAGACGAGAAGGCTAGGGTTGTCACCCACCGGACTAGTCTACAGCGGACGTTCAGGGCCTTGAAAAATGCCTTCTCTGGTATCGTTCACACCAAACGCTAGTTCGAAAATGTTTGAGATTGACATGTGCAGAGTAAAATTGCGTCAATTTTTCTGCAATAAACATAATTCGATGCTTGATGCTTTTCGCTGGTCGACATCGAATATTCTGGTTGGATATTGCAGGACAAATGGTTAGTTGGCTCGCACGACGGTTTAAGGACACCTCAGTTACGAGAAGAAAAGTTAGTCATTAATGAGTAGAAATCATGTATATGACAATACTAGGACCCGCGGCTTCGTTCGTGTTGTGTTAATAAAAATGAGTCTGTGTTATTCTTGAATGAAATTTACTTTATTTCCTTTTACTAAATTTCGTTCATATCCGTTCAGTAGGTTTTGCGTGAAGGAGTTACGAAAATCCATATATCCTGACAAACCTTCGTATTTTAATATTAGCCTACTACACAAAGATCGTTGTTATTATAACCTCTGACTGTTCTATAATGTGAGGGGTTCAGGTCACTCACACTCAGAAAACTCTCAATGCAGGTTTCCTCACGACCTTTTCCTTCACCGTACCAAGTGATAGTCAACTGAAACGCATATAACTTTGAAATTAGAATTAGACCTGTTTGAGACACGTTTAAACCACATGACTGTGTGTTGCACGAAGTTAAAACATTAAATTATCATAAACCGACGAGCGACAACCCTATCATCGAACGAATGTCATTCTCATGTGTGAACGTAGGTACCCGGATAATAATATTTGTTTTGCTTCCGTCACCAGTATCGCAGTAAATACTCGCCTTTGACGCTGCCTCGTGTTGAGGTTGGCCATTTAGATTATTACAGTACGGAAAATGTTTTAAGAGTCATATTTTTGATGTTATACTTCTTTTAGCGCGTTAGAGAAAAATTATGAGAGAATTTTTGTGGTGTGCGCGTCACCGTCACAAAAATCCGACACCCTGAAGTTCTAGGTAACAACTTTTTAGTTTTTTTTTTCTATTATCCGTGTCGTTTTTCCACAAACGTAGGATAAAGTGAAAGAAAACAATTTTACAAAGTTTTTAACTTGCTATGCCAAAGAAGTGTAACTTTTATGCGTACAAGTACACACACACTTTTTTATATTTTGGCAAATCACTTATCTATTTTCCAAGCGCACCCGCTGTTGCTTAACTTAGCCACTTACATTGGACATAAGCCATGGGCTACTGTCCCTCTTAAGGGTAAAGAATCCGTGTATAGAATATTATTTTGAATATTTAATTACTAAACTGGTGTATATCGCTTCACAAATTAATAGATGTAGCACTTCTTATTTAAAATAAGAATTAATTGAATTGATATTATATTTAAGGTTGGTGTTATGGCTGATCTAGTACCGGATCGAGCCGGATCACTCCCGTCAAACGGATACCGGTTGCTCACGTCCGGGTTTCGACGTACGCATATTGCATTGTCTCTTAATAGTGTCTGATTGAGAGTAAACAGTTTTACTTCTTACAACTGCCCTTGCTTAACTTCGATTTAGTTAAGTCGGTCGATTATCGTTTTACCAAATTATTTCAGATCGTTCGATTAAAGTCGTTCAGATGTCGTCCGATTTCAATTCAGTTGGAATTTTATATTTTCATTTATACTGCGTTTCAATAGAACTTTAATGTGATAGGAATACAGTTGACATTTCTTCGACGAACGACATTTGAATCGATAGTATTTAGCTATATTGGGCTTTAATAGAACTTCAATTCTATAGGATCGGAATACAGTCGAGATTTTGTTGACGAACGGCTTTTGGATGAATGTCGTTGGGGTGCAATTGATAGTCGATTGCGAATGTGATACCAAATTGCGCTACGATATCGCAACGACTTGTAAAAATGAGAAACAGCCGGAAGGACTGTAGATGGGATTCTGTAAATAAACATAGAAATATTTTTCTTATTTGTGAACTAATTTTAATAAAACAATCAACCGAGAAGGACTGCAGAAAGCTAATATTTTATTTATTAATGCATACATACATGTTAGTTTGTAAGGTACGTATATTTGTTCTGAGCTTAATGAGATCCAGGTGGGATTAAATTGATAAATAAAAATATATAAAATAAAAAATGCCAGTCTGTATGTGGAGGATATCCGCTGCACATGGATATAAGCCAGGACATCACCAACTTGTCGCTGACGACGAAACAAGCGACGGACCGGAAGTCCGATATTGCAGCGATCTCATTAATAGAATTAAATTCAAAAACAATTAATGACACTAAAACTCTTGTATCTCTAGTAAAATCTCTCGTATATTAACACCTATATCAAAAACCATTTTAAATTTTAAATTGAGATAGATCTAGACGTTATTGATTTTATTTCACCTATTATTTAATATCTGTTGAATATGCTCTTAGTGACAACTACAACTATACATAGATAAATGACATTGAGTGTCACTATAATTATGAAAACCATTGATGACAATCAAAGATATATTGCGAAAAACATTTCTATAAGTACTTTGTAAATTCCTTATTCGTTTTTGCAAAATTGATACCTATATACTTCTATAAATAATAACATTGATTCGTTACAGAAATGCAAAAAATTGTTTCCTACATCGTAGGAACCTTACTGCTTCTAATTTAAGTAAGTGTATCGTTCGCTACTCGCTAATCTTCAACAGTAAAACATGTTAAACGTACTTTCCAATGTCGGGTCCAGCATCCTCAAACCACACGGTTCCGGTTTCAAAATGGCGGCAACTACACTTTTTGCTACGTAAACCACATTAATCACCATCGAACTCTCAAAAGAGCTCCAGTTACTATCCGTGATAATAATTACACTTTGATAATATAATATT
>DWJZ01004545.1:0-15210 GCA_018249125.1 Asbolis capucinus
ATGGCTTCACTCCGGAATATTTTAATTTGACTTAAATAAGAGGTATATCATAATTATGTAGGTTTATTTAAAAATAATACAACAAGAGGAAAAATAGATGACTTTTATTTCGTAGAACCTGCTGTAAATTGTATTAAGGATGCAGGTATAGTAAATACGTTATCCTTCACAAAATAACATATTTATATTCTTTGCTGAAGGCATTATGCTCTGAAGGATAACTAGACTGTGTACCTTCTTTAGTTACAGACATAGTAGCGATTTCACAAGCAGCGCCAATTATTTGATGTAACTGGTATTTTTTCTCATTCACTAGAAACGTCGCTAGAGCTCCAACAAAGGCATCTCCAGCTCCCTGGCAATAATAAATTAAGAAATTAAATACATATTTACGATTTGCTTTAGCTTTTGTTTATTACATTCATGTACTTACCGTGGTGTCGACTGGTACCACGCTGTCACACATCACGTGTACTGCCCTCATCTCATTTTTGCTCATATAAGCTGCCCCGTTTTCTCCTAATGTAATAATGATTGTTTCACTCCCAGTGTCTATCAAAGCTTTTAGTGCTTTTGATATATTGCTGGACGTTGATAAACAAAAGTCTGTCTTAATTTCTTGAATTTTACTTTATGACGTAGGTGCCAAAATATGTACATAATACTAACAAAAGGAAAGCTGAACTTACGTGATATCAACAGAGAAGTCAACCAGCAAAGAAGCCTCAGGTTCGTTTACACAAAGTATGGAGCAAAGAGGTAGAATTTCTAGAATGTCCTTGCGAGCAGGAGCAGCATTAAGCAATCTTATCTGCAATTATGAGAATTGATCACCTTAATCTTAGCTCACACTCATTTTAAATATACCTTCCGTTTAGTGGGTACTAACCGAATAAATGAATCAGTAATGTGAATGTTCGATTTGGTTGCTTAGCTGAAAATTCCACCAAAATGTGACAATAGCAAGGTTTTAAAATTATTACCCATTTAGTGATTTCCCTGAATACTGACACCTGTAGCTACTTACGACTTACGTGTTAATGTACTTAATATGTTCGAATGTGATGATACTTACACCTTTAGCTATTTTGAAGGCTTCCAAAGTTGTCTCGAAAGGAGTTTCTAGCTGCGCTATTACAATTTCGGCATCCTTAATTAACTGCTGCGCTTTATGTACATCACAGTTGCTCAGCAAATTATTTGCACCAGCGACGATTACTATTTGATTTTCGCCATTGTCTGCAACCGAGATTTGAGCTATGCCAGTTGTGACTCCTTTTGTTATATGAACATGTGTGACATCTACTCCAATGCTTTTGAAATATTCTTTATATTGGGTTCCCCATTGATCATCACCCAACTGAAACAGAAAAACCTTTCCGAGTGTCTCTAGTTCAAGAGCCTATTATTTTATGAATAACGTAATCATAACATAATTAATGATGCCGATCAGACTAGAAATTTTTTCTTCACCATATTGTGATAACATAAGCGCTATGATTGGTACGGTTTTTAAAATAAGTAAACGCACAAGAACTCTAGTTTAACTTAAATGAATAGAAATATTAATTCAAATAAATGTCATGAATCAAGGTGTCATTAAATTATTTTTTTCACACATACTTAGTCATTAATGTAATGTAGTCCTCAAAAACACGACAAAATTTTATAAATTTCAATAAAATATAGCATAACGAAAACGACCAATATAAAAAACATGTCTTTTTGCAGACCGTACTTTTGAGGTCACAATTGACATTGACAATTTGACATAAAACGTGCTTAATGTATTATTTCACTGACTTTGATCGCATAATACATTAGGCATAAAGACCTACGTAAATTGGAGGTTTGAATAAAAAATATCATACTCTACAAATCATAGAAGCATTTCCACCAAGTTTAACTGATGCGGCACACTGATTGGCACCTTTTCCACCAAATCCTGTTACAAATTTTGTGCCGTGTAAAGTTTCCCCAGGGAGTGGAAGTCTTGGAGAATATCTGAAATTACATCCACAATCAATTTTGATATTTCAGATTATTTCCTCTAGTAGGATTAATCAAAGCTTTATAAGTTCGCCAAGCGGCTGGTTTCACTTGTTAATAATCGCCCGAGCTAAGAAACGTTTTAGAGTTACTATGTAAAGTTTTTATATATTTGGTTAATTTTTGTATCATAATGCTTTTATGTTGTATTATTATATATTTTGACACAGTTTTTGACCTTCTAAACATAAAAAATCTAATTTTAAAATACACAAAGGGCCGCATGCGGCCCACGGGCCACGGGTTGCTGATCCCTGGCTTACAACAACTTAGTAACATAAGAATATGTTAATGTTTACGTACGTTGAGAAGTCTATGGCGCACGATCCAATGACGACAATTTTAGGTCCTTTACTTATTGTCTCCATGGTAATACTTTTATACCTGTGGGCGGAAAAGCATTTATGTTTGTTTATTCTATTATAAAATAAAATTTTACTGATACCATGATATATATGCTATGATTATTAAGTAAGGATTAAAATTGTTATACTGTTCGATAGAAGCGCTTTTAGTCCACTTGCAGAAATTATAACAGATCCTCGTTTCATACGCCATTTAATATATTCAATTACAATTTTTGTTTTTAGTAGAGTTTAGCCCTTCTAAGGACAAGCCCAGGTAGAAAGATGGCCCTTGAGAACGCAGATCTCTTCGCCAAGGTCCGGCTAGCAGATACGTAGCAGCGAATGGAGTTTTTTTTTACCTAGAATAAGTTAATGCTTGACCTAGATTTCATCTGATGGTAAGTGGCGATGATGTGATGTTAGTAAATTCACTTTTCTCTTCATCATACGTGGGTGGGAACACCAACGCAGGCAGATTATTAAAGTCCTTTGCTGTACGGATAAAGAAAGACGTCGAGAGCCGTGACGTTCGGACCGATGGGGTGTTAACGCCATAAGGATGGATACCCGCCGTACGCCGGGTTGTTTGATGGAGGTAGGGGGACGGAGGAATGATATCGAATATGTCCTGAGCACACTCTCCAAAATGTACCCTATAGAAAACCTAGAGGGTAGCTACTGGCGTTTGACATAAAAAAAATTAAATTCTCCAAAGCTCATCTGCCCTTACACATAGGAACCATCGATATATCGAAATATATATGTAGGTAAAGGTTATAAGTAGAGTGTTACGTAACGTTTAGGAAGGGGAGAAAACGTTACGGTACTTTCCATTGGGGGGGGAGGGCACGATCAAGTCATTTTTACGGAATTGAACAACCCCTTAACCAATTCTCCTAGGGGAGATGGGGGAGATAAAGAAAAAAAATATCTCAGGACAACTCACACACGGCTGTCTGTTCCCAAACTGAACATCACCTTTTATGGTGATCAGACAACTGATACATATTTATTTTTAAAAACACACTTATATCAATATTTTTATTACAAACAAACACAGAACAAACATACCTGCTCATCGCAAAAATGTTCTGGGTGGGATTCAAACCCACGGACTTAATAGTCAGGTTACTAACCACTAGACCAACAGGCCTGTAAAATTATTTGTAATAGAATTCTAATATAGCTTCACCAGGCGTATTATAGTATAAACATATATATTTACATGTACTTTTAACTTAAAATTACATATGCCTAGCAATCTATACATAAAATAAAAATGTAATTTAATTTCTGTACAGGAAAGATTATATTGAAAAAATATATCATTAATATCTATAGGTGACTGACCAAGAATGAATGAAATGAACGAACGAATGAAAGAATAAATGACTGAATGAAAAACATACTTGTAAGTCTAACTAGGCCATCACTTCAACAAGTTCATATTACATCTGTTATAACCTTAAAATTAATATTTGAAATTTAATTCATTCAGTTCATACTTACTTTTACTGTTAATATTATGTACGTAAATCTTTAAAAAATGACCAGAGTATTTTCACACACAAATGCTATCGACATCGACAGTGCAAAACTATCGACATTATGGTGACATTATTTTGAATTCCGAAAAGAAAGTAATTTCAATATTATCAAAATTATGACTAGGCTTCGAAGTCACTGTAGCATTGTCAACCTGTTGGTTACAATTATCGATAGAAAAAAACAAACGATATCAAAATGTATCTACATTGATATAAAAAATATCGATATAACAGACAACACTATTTAATGCACAATTCACACACAATCACTAGATCCTTGCAAACTAGGGCTGCCTAGGTGTCGATGGGAAGCCCCAGAGGCATGTGCTAAGTCGGTGATGTAGAGTAGAATCTCTTCATCGTAGCATCGATATCGACAATCGCGTTTCTTACGTCATGTGTCGATGCGCTGATGGTTTCGAATGTAGTTGCTAATCGTTCTATGGCCCGCGCCTATAAAAAAAAAAGTTGGGTGTTATAGTGTTATTTGATATATGTTAGAAAAATTTAAGTGTTTGTTGATAGTTGATAGGAAAACTTAAGTGTCTGACAATATTTGATAGATATTTATATAATATACATTTATAGGCCGGTAACGCATTGGTGATGCCCCTGGTGTTGATAATGTCTATTGGCGGCAATAATCACTTAACACTTTGAGTGTTATTTGATAAGAACATTTATATATTTATTAACGGAAAAACCCAATTTTTTGAGTTGATTTAAGCTTGTAATGTAAAAATTTATCTGGCAACACTATAACTCAACCATAGTATTAAAATCTCGTTTTGAGACGACACCCACGCACAGCAATGGGAGAGGTATGTGTAATGATCCAACCTGTACTTGCGAGGCCTCCGCCAGCCGCTGCATGGCCTGCGAGCTGGCCTGTGATGCCTGTGCTAACTGCATCATCGCTGACGCCTGTTCACTCATCACCTTCACCTGGAATAACATAGCATAAATAAATTTAACTCAGAAAATTGTTTTATGTTGTCATTGATGTAACAAAGAAGTCATTATTTTGAAAGGAATCTCTAATATTATAGTTACATTTGCAAAGCCTAAAATGATATATTTTATTATTAATTATTTATGGGCAAATATAATTGTAAATATCTTGTATATCTAGGTGTCTATCTAGCTATGTCACTGGTATATTATACAAAGTTTATCAAAAACCATTCTTTTAAGATTTAACATTTGTTCTCAGACATAAAAATTGGGCATAATTTTGACAGTGTCCCTTTCACTGAAGTTAGCTATGTTGGCAATCCTGTTGTAAATAATAGTTATTTTTTTTTTAGTCCAACCCATAAACAATCCACGGTTGGGCTCAGCCATAACCTCTCACAATCTGAGAATCTACCATGCTAGCCAAGTGTGAATTGGTAAATTTCATTCCCCCTTTTGAGAAAATTTGACAAATCCAAACAATTAAAAATTAATTACCAGCTTCTCCATAATAACCATTTGCCGCTCCTCTGCATCTGTAGACGGTTCCTCCAAGGTGAGGGTTGGTTCAGCTTCCACATGGTTCTGGTCCAGGCTGTTGTCATTGTAGAAAGGCTCCTCCATGAAGTGGGATTCCACTTTCACCACATTACTGTTTTCTGTTCAAAGCAATTGATGAAAAATATTTATGGCATGAAGAATACAGAAAAGATTGACTAAAAGAGAAATAGAAAGAAGAGGCAGACTAAACCCAACCAAACACTGTGTTATTGACACAAAGTGTCGAACATAACACTATTACAATAACAATATATATATATATATATATAGTCAATTGAGTTCATAAGTGGTTTAGTTTGTCAACCAATTTAAATGCAAATAACACTAAATATATCCCAAACTTACTATATATTAGTGAAATACCATTCAAATTAGATCTGGCATTTCAAAGATAAAAAAAGCTATTTTAATAACTTAAGCCCTTTAAGTTTTCCATCGTCAGTACATATATTAAATTTACCATTGAAATTATGGCTCTGAAATTAAAGGTCTGTTAAATCTTACTGGTTTTGTCGTTGGCCAGAAATAGATCCCAAATCTTCTTTTCGATGCTGGAACACAAGATATTGCTGTCTCCTCCACAAGACTGCACTTTAGATCGCACTGTCGACTTTTTATCGGCCCAGTACTGAAAACAAATTAATATTCAATCTTAAATAAGTACGACTTATTTGATATTAGGTAACAAATATTTATTATTTTAAGTAAACTTCTTGCACACCCTGTAACAAAATTACAAAGTATATTATTCATAATAAGTTATTATTCATAATAAGTAAATACACTATTATTCAAGGAATCTCTTCCAGATATAGTAATTTAAAGAATTATAGGGTAGTAATTCCTGTGAATTAATTTGCATAATTAATAATTTTAGCCTTGGTTAACATCATGATAAAAAAATGATACACAAATTGAATATCTTACCTTTACCCAAGATTTCATGGGCCGAGTGGGTCCAGTGATATTATTGACAATCCTAGTGAGTTTTAACCAGAGTTTCTTGCTTTCATCTCTCCCTTCTAAACCTCGCAATTGACCGAGCCCCAGTACTGGGTGCTTTTCCATAAAATCCACTATGGCCACCACTTGTTCTAAGGTTGGTCGAGGCTGAAAATATGGAAAACTGCAGTCAGTGGAACAACTTCCAACCTATAACCGACGTATCACTATGATAATCAATGTATTATTGATAATAAGAGCTATAAATGCAATATCTTACGTTATTTATGAAGCATTTTGAGTGGTTTGATCAAGAAATTTTAAATCAAACTTGAAGCGAAATTAACATTGAATACTGCGGCCCCCCCCAATTTCAAAAACACGAAACAAAATCATTCGACAAGCATTCCAAACAAACACAAAAACATTCGAGTTTACATCTAATTACATTCGAGAAACCAAAGCGAGTTTGTCACGTGAACTTACCGCTATAGATCGATCAGACATTGTCTTGATTTAGAAAGATGATTCTGTACAAGATGTTTGTCTTATTTAATACATTAATATTGTGTAAAACGGATGTAGTCGCTTCACTTAATTAAATCAATATGAGTTTAATAAAACTCGCTGGATAAGAATAATACAATAGACATATACATGACAAATTATATAAAATGATAACCATTGGTTGGGGATTTGTTCGAGGAATTATTCCATAGACATTGATGCAGATAGTATACAGAAACAGATTTACTAAAATGTAGATTTGCTGTTGTCTATGTGAAACTGTCAGAAAGTCTGACAGAAAGAGAGGCCATGATGGAACATTTGAATCTCACACTTCGCCGAATTGATTTCGGACAGTGTCCGAATGGGCGATGCCAACCTTGTGAGATTGAATGCCCCATAAACACAGACATAACTATTCACCGCTAAGAGGAGCCCATTCACTTTGGCTCCCTCGTTTCAAAATGTACGATTGAAATATTTTGACTGCCTACAGTTGTTGGGAGTTAAAGCATCCTCAAACCTCAATTTAGAGGCAGTTCATTGAATTGAAGACCAAAGCGAAGGCAAGGAAACTTGGGGTCCTTGCAAAAGAATGACGGAACTACACATCTAGTAAACTTTTGACTCTATATAAAGCCCAAGTAAGACCATGCGTGGAGTATTGTTGAAACGTTTGGGCTGGTGCTGCTTACTTATTAGCCTTAGATTCAATGGAGCAGCGTGGAATGAGGCTTAATGGTGAACCTGAACTGGTTAATACCAATGTACAAAGCTTCCAGCACAGGCGCAGAGTTGCCAACCTCTTGATATTTTATAGGGTACATTTTGGAGTGTGCGCAGGAATAACATGACTTAATTTCCTCAACCCCCTTCCACTATCGAATGACATGACGCACTCCGGGTATCCATCATTACACCGTGAATATCCCTCGTCGAGTGAGTCGAGATGAGGGTCAGGATATCCATCGACATCACTCACCCCTAGTATCCCTAGGTAGGTTGTGCACCGACTGGAACAACTGACCCACCAATGGATTGGGTCCTACGTTTATTGTTTCACTAATGATATCCGTAAATGATACACTTTTAAACGGTTTTATTAAAACTGCTCGATAGCAAATCGACGCCTTATTTTCAAATAACTAGTAAACTTGTATGCATTGTTCTTATCACGTGATATATTGATTGTAATGTATTGTAACTAACGCTGCCTTGTAATGTATTGTAAAAAAAATATATCATGTAGTTTATTTTACAATACATTACTTATTTTTTTTACTTTAAATGAATAAAAAGCATAGACGGTTATTGCTTACTGCGCTAACTTTCCATAGGTAGGTACCTAATACATTAGTCTATGGCGTAAACTGTTCCTCGACATGTTCCTTGACATTGACACAGCACTTGCAACCGTCACTGTTATAGAATAATAGGTACCAAACGACTTAATGTCAATGTTGTGCTAAAATCAGGAAACCAGCGTAAATAATATTCTATAGCAAATCATTAAATTCTTGGTACTAAATAACGTAATCTAAGTCGTTTCGTAAGTTGTAAATCAAAATACCTAAGATTATCGAAGATTTGAGTATATTTAAAACTAATCAAGGTTTTAACAAGTTACTCTACAATCTTGTCTTGTGTACGAATAAATGTGGAGTGGTTATGGCTGATCTACGTGATAATATTGTAAACATTATGGCCGGTGAAGGGAGATACAATCAAATATGACGCGCATCAAAGGAAATGCCGACAAAATGAAGCTTCTATCTTTGTTGTATTTAATAATGATCGTCACGACGAACCAGGCGTCTGCACAGAGTGAAAACTGCACGAATTCTAATAACCGCTGCGATAATAAGCAAAACTTACGAAAACTGTCTGACTCTCTGGCGAAAAAATTCAGTGAAATCATAGTGGATGAACTTGGGAGTGAGTATGCCACAAATTACGATGTTCGAACTCGAACAGCTTATAAAGTGAACCGGCATCAAATTACCGATAATCATCTACTAACAAGTATAGTAGATAAGTTGAGTTTTAAACTTTCATCTGCAACTAATATCCTTCTAGAAATGAATAATTCAGTAAGTAGTAACAACACTCCGTCCTTTACTAGCCCTTGTCCATTCAACTCAATTCGTAAAACTGTCATTATAAGAAATTCTAATTTGTATGACAATTTATCATCTATACATTCAAAGTCAAAAATGTCAGACCGATTTAAAGATTTGAAGGTGAAAAGGCATTACTACCTTTCACACATTGATTATGCTACGGACAAAGACTGCACAGCAGTACCACATTCAAATTTGAGGTATTTGTACCATAAAATCATCCACCCTGATCCAAAGTTACTAGTGTTTATCATTGATAACAGTATGAAGGTAGAATCCTTACAACACGCAATAAGTGTTGTGAAGGAAACAATATTTGCCCTACAAAACTCTGATTTGATGGCATTAAAAATAACAAATATGACAGATTTTGTTAAATTTGAAGACATGTGTAGCAGTGACGGGATGTCCAATCTTGGAAATGCCACAGATAATAACAAAATGTTGCTAAGAGAATATCTTTCATCGCTAGAAGGAACAGCAAATATTAATCTATCTCCAGTAACTATACACAAGGAGTTAAAAAGTTTACTATTAGAAAAAAACATACCCAAGCTTAGACTATTTATTTTTCTAACAGACAGTAAGATTTTAAAAGACGAATCATGGTTAAGAATATTTCCAAACTATCCAGATCCTGGAAATTTGGTAAAATTTACAATTGGACTGATTAATGAAAGTTTGACGTATAGAAACAGTTCGCTGGGAATTTTGAGTTTTGATAAATGGCATAATCATTCTAACGAACACTCTGTGATGAAATTGCATATCAATGATAGTGGAGTAATAGGACAAGTAGCGTCAGCTTTTATATCACTGCTGCCCAGTAAGTACGAAAATAAAATCAAAATTATCACACCCACGTGGGAAGCCACTGAACGTGACTTTATGGTTCCTCTTGTGTATCCTACAATAAATGGAATATTTGGGTTAGACTTGTATTGGTCCGATCTTGCTGAAGATATTCTTTACTTTAAGAGCACAAACCAACAAAAGAGAGCTTTTGTCATGGACTTCTCTGGAGAAGTTATAATGCACACTTACTTCCCACGACCAGAATTAGCTACAGAAAAGATTAAATTCACTAATATAGAGATGATTGAAACCTACAGTTTTGTAAATTTAGTCAAAAAGGACATGTTAACCAATGAAGTGGGTAATCTTACTATGCATGACAAAAATACTACAAAATTTATTAATTATTCTTGGAAGTGGGTCAATAATTTGTATATAGTCTGTATTGTAACAGAGTCAATAGAAAATCAAATTTCAAATAAGTCTAATGTATTTTTGATGAGGAGCAGTAAAGAAATACTGTTTCATAGGCTTGACTTATTTCCACCGAAAACTGGAAAAATATGTCGACATTTTAAGCAAATTGCTACTATAGATCAAGGAACTGTGTACTTAAGTCCTTCGAGCTTTCAATCACCATTTACTTACCTTTACGATATGGGAGATGGACAAGAAGCTGTGACATATATGCAGAACTATTTGGCGTACTTAAGAAGTGTTGCCCACGGTCTTCTGTCGAATCCTGGTTTAAAAAACGAAATACAGCAAGATGTTGGATTTCTCAACTCTATCTTATCATTTTACAAAAGGCAGCACTTGCATGGAAGTTACTCCAGATATATTGTCAGAAGATATGCTGTCACTGAAAGCGGAGTCTTGGTCATGTTTCCTGGTACTGTCCTAGAGTATGATTATGAGCCTGTTAAGAGACCATGGTACACTTATGCATTGGAAAATCCCGATAAAATTATTCTAACGCCTCCGAACTTAGACATTGGTGGTGCTGGCTATGTAGTTTCCATATCATATGCAGTAAAAAGTCCTTTCTATCCTACTATGGTTGTTGCGATGGATGTGACTATGGGTTTTTTGTATAAGTTACTTATCGATAGCATGCCTCAGTGTGCCATGCCCTATGTTAAATGTTTCATAATGAACAATCGTGGATATCTGGTATCCCATCCAGGTTTGATGGATCCTAATGGATCTGGTCCTATTGAGCAGCAGCACATTACACATAAAGAGTCCATGATAGCGATAGACATGTTGAACCATAAAGGTTTCGTTACAAAACGATTATGCAATAACGTTTTCGACAAAACGATACAAAGATTTTATGAGTTTAATACTTCTTTACCGAATGTTCTCTCTAACGTGGTGTCCGGCGATCACTGTGTCCATTATTATATTGCTGCGATTACAAACACAAACGCCTTTATAGGACTTGTCAATGCATCTTGCAACGTCGATGCCTTTTGTCCCTGTAGCATGGTCGACCGGCTTTGCCTCAATTGCAATCGAATGGAACAAACCGAATGCGAGTGCCCTTGTGAATGTAGCTCGGAATTGTATGAGTGCACCGGCGCAAATGTAACCCGAATAAATCAAGATATTCCTTTGTGTGGAATGATGCCCGAAAACAACAATCACAAGTCGCATTACTTTTTAAATTTTGCGGAAAATTTACGGTCTTGTTTTGATTTTCAATGTGAGTCATATACCTCTCACTTGTCTTGTTTAGGTGTTTTGGGTTGTGAATGGTGCCAATTAGATGAAGATGGTCACACGCCCCTTTCTTCTCCTTTCTGCACATCGCAGTCCACCTGCTTCAACGGTGTTCTAGGTGCAGTGACACCTTACGGAGAGGGGACATTCGGTCGAGTAAATAGAGATGCTCTAGGCAGCTATTCAGCAATAGGTCCTATCGCAGGCTGCATAGTTACTGTAAGTTTAGTCATAGCAGTTGCTATTTACTGTTACAAGCAGAACACTACGTCTGCTAGTTGCCATAACTTATATGTAGATGGTCCGGCGGAGACATGGCACGATGCTGACGTGCAAATGAGCCACTTGCCATCTGATGACATGCATGACCAGTCTGGTCAAGACAAATTACTTCCAGCAATGGAAATAGAGGCTCCTATATCTCCTTACCGTGTTGTAACTGGTTACAGAAGATCTCACACGGCCGGTGGTTCAGATCAAGGCTATTCCACGATGACTCCTCACGAGGATTCTGAAGCCACCGGTTTTTCTGTCAATGATCCCATTGTTTTATCAGATGACACCAAATCTGATATAAGTTGCCCGCTGCCGCCGAAAATAAAACCTCGATTAAAGACAGATTTAAGTATTAGCGTCTTGCCTTGTGGGAAAAATAGCATTATTGCTCCGGTTACAGTTCACAGGCATATGGAAGCTTCATAGCCATTTTAAAACAAGTCTACCTCACACATAATGTACAGTATAGTTGATAAGAATAACGTTAATTGGCAAAGTATTGTTAATTTTAATTATTGTGATATAATTAGTTTTTTGATGAAATTGTTTTATTCTGTATTAATAGTATTATACACAAGATGTATTTTGTCATTTTGGTGCTTTGTTATTTTCAAATATTTTGACGTTTCATAGAATATTTCCGCATCACAAATCTAAATGGTTAAGGTATCTTAGTACTTTCATTTTATATTATTCAGTTTCTTATTTGTACAAAGATATTTTTATACGACATTGGTAGCTATTTCTAAGCAAAATTGTATACGATATCATGTTGGATATTTTGATATTGTGTAAAATACTAACAGATGTGTTCTTCGACCTTCTTACATGTTCACGGTATCCTTCCGATCGAAGTCAAGGCTGAACGCTGAAAATAATGTTCTCTCCCTCCGACCTTAATGCATCTTCCTTCCAAGTCTTCTTCGGTCTTCCGTTCTGACCTGATAAATTGTCGACCTGGGCTTCGTTGATGTCCTTATTGACATCCTTCCCTTCTTCCTTTTTCCCCGCTTGTGCGGATCACATCATGTCCTTCCTGGAAGGCAACGCGTTAGTAACTGGTACTATGTCCATGGGCGCTGGTGATTCAGATATCAGGCGACACATCTGCACATGTGACTGCTTTTTGACAAACTAAAAAACCCAAAAGGCTGGGTCCCCAAACCCGAGAGTCGTGGGCACAGAAGTAAAATTAAAAAACACAAGATTTTAGAACATAAAAAGTAGACATTAGAACAGAGAGTTTTCGATGAATTGCCAATTTCCACATACGTCACAACATAAATTCATTCCAAACATTATGTTTTCGGCTTGTATCGGCCGTTTCGATCGGAAGGAGTACTGTTTAATTTTTAAAAATATCTATTTATAGACATGCCGATTTTTTGTTCCTCAAATGACCTCCAGAAAACTATTATATAATATCATATCAATTATTTTCCTATGCAATAGTGTCTAACGCCGTAAGAGAATGTGTATTCCTATTATATCTGATGCTGTAAAAAATCTACGCTTGACATCAATATTACCTATATCTATAATGATAGTGAAATGAATACATGACATTAATAATTGTATTTTTAAAGTGTTACAGTTTGTTCCTTATTGGCATTGTACTTATTAATTATTTGTGCTGGATTGAACTACTACAAAACCTAACATAACATTACTACATAACAATATTATATTAGCCAATACCATCCTTTAATTTTATGACGGTAACATAGGTTAATATTATATTAGCCAGTAGCATTGTTTAATGATATGGTGTAATTTTGATTTGACCGATTATGCTGCATTATTTTGGCGCCCCCGCCTTTCTTATTTTATTAACCTGATCTAGAAATGAAAGCAATAGAGACTACGTCCGCGTGGAACAGTTTTAATCCACATTTTCATCATTCTCGAGAACGAAATTTGAAGAACAAGAACAAATATATAGAAATTTTTTAAATTTTATTTTCGACAATTATGAACGACCCTACAAACTTTCATATATTTAGACCCGGTAAGGCATAATAAAACAAGTAACATTAGCATTTATTATGTTTATAAGGACTTGGCGTGTAGTAAGTTATGTTGGATGAATTCAATTCAGGCATATCAAAACCAAATAACCATAAAAAAAGTTTTTCTTTAAAATGAGCGTACTGATAACACTTCCTTTACCTACTAGTACTTAAGTATTTTTAATTAATGTAAGGCACATTAAAATATTAAATGAATGTGGTTGTTATATTTACAGGTATAATTCTTAATACAACTTTTACTTTTGTATGTTGTTTTGTGTAGTGTATTGTAAGGCAACTTTTATACTATATTAATTTTAATAAAATGTGCCAGTGCCTCTTATTCTTAAGCCATACGTAAACATATTTTTAAGACTGAATTTGATGTTGCATTTACTTTTAATAAATAATATTTTATACTTTTGAAATTTTATTCTTTTGTAGTAACTACCCTCGCCTGCGTAAGATGTAAAATTGCTTCCATTCGACCCTGTGCTTTAGTTATGAGGAAATATCTTTTTTGTTCTAGGTTATATAGCCCACGTCAGTCCTTAGATTCCACTGTAATTATTGGAACAAGAATTTTCGAAATCAGTGAATTAGTTTTTGAGTTTATCCATTACAAATTTTACTTTGAGCGTATTTTTTATTTATTAAGTGTCAAAGAAGGTTAGATCAGATATGAACGAATTGTAAAAGGAAGTCAGGATTTAATGTCACAGGAAATTAGATTAGGTACTTATAAATTTACTGAAAAAGATGGGTAGGTCAATCAAAGGAGTTATTGTTAAATCAAACAATCACTAACATTACATTTATTCATCAAATCGTATATGTGTGTGTGTTGGTTGTGGCGAGGCGGGTCGAGGGGGCGCGCGGGGAGGGTCGACCGCCGCCCGTGCGAGCAGCCGCGCGCGCCCTCGGCCCGTCAAACGACACCGCGCCGCCTCCGCGCGCGTCCACTGCTCCGACTCATCCGAACCGCAGAGCACGCGCGCGTCGCGACTAGTGTCTGAACAGTACTGGAATGCAAAGTATTTTTTTTATAGTAATAACAAAAGTAAGTAGTCAAAAATAAAAAAATTAACTAATATTTTTTTTAAAACATAATTTTCAAAAGTTATGTATTTAGATGTTAATTATCGCTTGCTTTTTGCACTACTAGCTGAAATGAAAGAAAATATTATGTGGTGAGGAATGGATTGTGTCTTGGTCCCAGAATCCAGGCCTCCTCAGCAACATTGCAGCCTTACCTCATCAGCAGCTTTCGCCGAATCAAATCTAATGATGGTTTCTGTCTGACCTTCCTTTACTTCCACGTGTAGAACATGAACATTGGTTTTTATCTGAAAAAAAAAAGATTTTTATACAAATGATC
>DWJZ01004546.1:0-15210 GCA_018249125.1 Asbolis capucinus
GGATGTGCTCCAGTCAAGGGAACTCGTCAACTAATAAAACAGTTAAGAAATTTTGTGTATTTCTTTGTATTAGGGATTTATAATTAAAGCTTGTGTTTTTAAATATTTTAATAACCTTTGTTTCATTATATTGTCAATATTCAGTTATTTTATTACTTGTTATATTATATCGAGGGTGCAGTCCCCTGGGAGGATAAAATTACTTCTACCGGATTCAAAAGTAAATACAAATCAGCTTTACAAAAAGACAGACGCATGACGCATGCATATATATATATATATTTCTAACTCAGTAATATTCCTGATTAATGTATATAACTTTCATAGCGATGTCCTTAATCTCACACACACATACATGAGTGGCATACACACATATGTACGTTAATATCATTATTATCTCTGGTTATCAACGGTATCCTACTTTACTGCTTTGTTTCTCTCCTCGCGAGTGAGTTCCATCACTTCTTTCCTTGCAGGTAACGCGTTGGTGACTCCGCAGTCTGGTGTTGCTGCTGTTGATGGGCGGCGGTGATAATTTATCACCAGGTTAACCGTCTGCTCGTGTGTCTTTTTTTACCATAAATAAGTTAGCGCTTGACTACGATCTCACCTAGTGGTAAGTGGCGATGAATTCTTTGATGGTAAAGTGCACTAACTTAGAAGAAGCCTATTCACTCTTGATTTGAAGACATTGTAATCGAATGGGAGTACCTACACGGGCGACTTATTCCAGATCTTCGCGGTACGGTTCTTAGTCCATCTAGTTTATTACCAAGACGTTTTATACTAAAAAGGGGACGACAGACTACTTAAAAGTTCCCTCAGCACAATTTAAGATATAAACTGTAGGATTTAAGCATCTCAACAGACCACATTATATTTTGTGTACGAACGCAACAGTAAAATAAGTCAAACGACTTCCTTCAGGGGTCCATTCTTATGTTTTACTGAAATTATTTTTAATGTTCTATTGTATGCAACAATGTTCTGGTGACAAGAGGCAGGCGCCGTAATAGCTTCGACTATTACCAGGATAAAGGTCGACGCTCGTCTAACTTGACAACTGCATTGCTGTGTCGTCGTGCGCTCTTTAGGTTTCTGTATGGACTGCAATAAGGGTATTTTGTAGACTTATAGGAATTGAAGGACGAATTGAGCTAAGAGCTGGGCTTAGAGTTTCTTTTATCGTTTCTTCCCTTCAATGTCCTCTTCACCTCAACCTCCTCATCTTTCGATGGTGACAGTTTTTTAACCTACAGTAGGATATTTGAAAAATATATTTACTAACTAATATATATCTACATAAATCAATGTTTTTGATTGAATCGTTTATGGCAAAGCTTTTGACCTTGTTCAGACTTCGAGTACTAATAATTGTAATTTATAAAATGGCGCAATTTTGAATCTACCAGCCACTACGCGCTGGAGCGAATAAGCCTTCTTCTAAGTTAATGCGCTTTACCATCTAAGACTACATCGCTATTTACCATCAGGTGGGACTGTAGTCAAGCATTAACTTATAATATGTAAAAATACTTATTATTTGGTCGCTTTGTCTCTGTCTAATTTTAGGTAACATAATAGATATTAGATTTGTTGTCTATAAAGCTATGGTCTTCGATTAGATAACACTTTCATATCAGATCAATGCGGCGGGTCGCTCGCTCACGTACGGAGTGGGCGTCTGTTCGCTATTTTTAGATTAGTGACGACCTTTATTAGGCGCATATTTCTTTCACACCGTGAATGTTGCGTCGCAAACACTATTACGATTCAATTCGTTTGTACCAAAATGTTCTTAACAGATTCTGTATTGCGACAATTTTTATAAAATAATACAATTTGTATGTGTTTCCAGTAATAACAGTGCACATCTCTTAGATATGAATGACAAGCGTTCGTCGTGTGTTTTTACCGAGAAGGAGAGAGGTATATATGCCCAATTGTATTTATTTCCGGTCCATCCATAAAATGAAGAATAATTAAAATCAGAACATCTAGAAAAAAATTAACTTCTATTAAAAATGAAACTTAAAAATATTTAAAATCCCTATTTGAATTTCTCGCCAAAAATATCGGCAACACGATTTTGAAACGAGTTAAGATAATTTTGACTTAAATGTTAATACATTTAACAATGACCGAGAAGACAAGACCGAGCTATGACGTCACTTCCGTCGCAGTCGTGTGCAATAATTTGTAACAGTAAAATTGTTTGTAACAGACGGATATTTAGATATTTTACGGTATTACAAATGTTGGAATGGTTACTGAGTAATGGCCCAAATATTTAAGTATTGTAGAATATAGAAGCAGTGATAGCTTAGTGGTTAAAACGGGGTCTCACGAACTTGAGGTCTTGGGTTTATCTCCTGCGTGCATTTGTAACTTTCAAAGTTATGTGCATATTGAAAGTTGCTTCGGTGATGAAAACATTGTAAGGAAATCTGCACTCCTGAGAGTTTTCCATAACGTTCTCGTAGTGTGAAGTCTATCCGTACTTGGCCAGCGTGGCGGACTATAGCCTTTACCCTCACATTGTGAGCGGACACCCGAGTCCACTAGTGGGCTAGTTAATATTAGAATAACATACCATTTAACTAAACAAAATTACATAACATTTTGGTTATTCAAACGATCGTCAAAAATCCTTACCGAGTCCTTCAGCGACAATGACTGACCGTTCAACCTCGTTTCAAGACGATTTGAAATAATAGCATTTTCTAGCGCCGACAGAACTGGTACTAATATATGTACATATACATATGTCTTTTTTAAATATAAACGGGTATTCAGGATTTGTATATAACTATTACTTTTTTAAACACTCGTTTAAGATGGTAGATTTAAAAAAAATGACGGTTTTAAGTGTACTGAAAACTGAAATAAATCATTTTGAATTTGAACTTTAAAAATGTTTATTATCTGTTACGAAAATATTTTAAAAACATGTGTTCTTTTATTCTAAAATAGTGAATCATTAAATTCAGAATTGTCAACATCAATGGTCATCAATATCATTGTATATATAATAAATCTGCAACTGATCGCTGTCTGTACATAGAAGATACTTGGCAGAAACTTACTTGGGGTTTTCGGTAAGTAAATGAATTCAAAACAATATTGTTTACAATTTATGTCTGTACTGATGTACTAATGTACTAAACCGATTTCAATGAGGCTCTAACGAATCTATTATGCTCATGGAATAAAATTTATTGTTTCTTATATTAAAACTGGTTTTAAAAATATAAAATATATATGTATATCTAACTATAGAAACTCCTCCGTCTTCGTCTTTCAACAATACCTCGCACAACAAGCATAATTAGCAGCTCCTTATCCATATAACATATCCTCAGAATCATATTTGCTTACACACTCATACCCAGGAGCTATACCTGTATGTATACATGAACAACAAACATACACGCTCTGTCAGACATCGAAAATATTGTATTACGCGATTTATAAGTTTTTAAAACGAATTTTTTTTTGTTCAATTTTAACGTTATGGCTAACGACTTTGACCTTGAACTATCTACAAGCACCGTAATATTGTATCTAGAGTAAACTGAGAAATACCGGCGGCCCAGCGACCTTCAGAGGGCTCTGGTGAAAGATAAAATATATTTACTGTCTTACAAGATAACCTATAATAATACTGTATAATTTTCTGTTACAACATGATTATGAAAGCAATGAACTACGAAGAACTTAGTTGTTAACAATTTTCCCTGGCTTCAACCTATTCATGACCCACTACTGAGAACCGGTCTCTCATCATACTACTGTGGCCTAGAGCATACTCCACCACGCTGTTCCAATGCGGATTGGTAGAACGGTTAGTGGGCAAGCCAAGTGTCGAGTTTTTATGAATCCTGAAGGCTTCCGACATGACTTAAAGATTGCTATCAATAACGACCAGGACAGACCACTTTACGTGCCCTCCGAAGCACGGAACCTCTACCTCCTCCTACAGACTGCGCCAGCTCTTACTTAACATTTTCGATCGCTGACAACCGCAACAAGCCGCCGCCATGTGAACGCTTCACGCTCTAGTATGATTTTTTACCTTATATGCATGCAGTTATTGTATGAGAGGTTTTCAGTTAAATATTTGGTGGTTTAATTCTTTTCATAGTAATGTATTTATAGCAAGATTTCGGCCGAGAGCTTGCATTGAAAACAAATTGCTTGCGCTCTGGATGTTGGTACCGAATTGAATTTTAAAATGTTCAACGTCGCTATTGTTATCAAAATAACTACAAGAAATTAACATACTTTAACATTGTGGTTATCGAACCGTAATATTAAAATAAAAATACTGTCTTTGGTCTCCAATTATTTTCTGATCAAATGCGTCTATTTATCCACCACGTTGTTCCAGTCTTGAATGCCCATCGGACTGCAGACAAAAGGATGAATATCATATACTTTTTTACTTAGTTCAAGCCAAATTTTAAACATAATATGACTTTCCATACTATGAGAATAATTTAAAATGTCTGAGATACTGTTTGCGGTGAAAATCACCCGTATTGAATTTAAAATTAAATTGTGGTTCACAGTATTAAATTGACACATATCAATGTGTTTCAACACCATGGTAGCCTGTGTAATTTTTTAATTTTATTATTTAACGTATTTTCTGTATTCCTGCTCTGTGTAAATTTGAATTTTGCCAAATTTCATTCAAATTCGTAAAAATCTGTACAAAGTTTATTGCATCACGTATTAGTCAGTCGGGAAAAAAGGGTCAAGAGTCAAAAGCAAACATGATATTATCATTGATAATACGTTATATTGTCGTGAACATATTTTACTTACTAAAACAAAATAATTTTAAACATAAAAATATCAGTAAACATTGTAAGACACAATACACATGTTATCGCGTGAGATACTGTAGCAAAATACTCGTTTAAGATCACGAACCATTTTCCCGGCCTGCAAGCGTTGGAAAAGCTGGAAAAATCAGCGTGTTATTAAATACACCATTACCTTTGAAATTCCAGACAGCCCGAGGGAGGTTGGCGCTCGGTGTAAAACGTGCGTTATCTTCAATACGAGGCGGGAACCCAATGTGACACCGTCTGAATGGGGTTCCGCTGATATTTGAATCAAAAAACTTAACTACATAGACGTGTATAGCTTTTAAAATTGTAAGGGGTACTCACGATTATTAGATGTTTTTAAAAAATTAAATTAGATCAAGACTAGTAAAGAAAAGGTTTTACAGTGATTATGAATATATTAATGTCAAGAATGCTTGACATAATTGGTGTATGGAGCCGGTTCCATTCAAGTTAGATCCAAGATCCTTATAAGCAGTGTAGGGATTAGTTTGTGAAGATGCGCTGAGGAGTTTCTTATCTCTTTATTATCGTTAGTACCTATCTTTTATAGTATTTAAATGTTGAGGGGCCCTGACGATGAAACGTAAAAAATAAATGGACAATTATATTGTAAATACTAGACTATTTCTGCAGTTATTTTCAGTAATTTTGCAATCAGTACCACAAATTCTTCTGAAATATAATAAATAATAATATAATAAACACACTCAATTTTGATAGGTTCTAGTCACAATTATCCATGCTAATAATAAAGAAAAAATATTTGTATGTTTGTAATGAATAAACTTAAAAAGTACTGATCCGATTTCAAAAATTCCTTCAACGTTGAAATGCTACATTATCATTGAGTGACATAGGCTATATAAATATCTAGAAAAAATTTTATAATATATAAAGAGTGGGAGGCACATGAAAATGTATTAAGTTAACCGTATCATAAATTCGCTTCGCATTTGATCATTTTGATCATCACCCACCACGACAGCATTTTGACCACCACCCACCACCACGACCACGCGGACGAAGTCACGGGCAAAAGGTAGTATTAAGTAAAGGATATAATTTAAACTCAAAATTATCAAAAGTGAGTTACTATGATTTTCCTAGGGGTTTCGTAATTATGTTCGAGCAGTTTTATGTAAAACAAAGATTTACCTAGGAGAAAATACACATAAAATAATATTTTGCGAGAATAAATTTAAATATAATTATTAATTGCAGCGACTAAACCGCGCACCTTTCTCTTTTATCTATTAAAGATAGGTAAATATAAGGTTTAATGCGGTATAAAGTGACGTGCTTTATCTTCAAATAGGCAGCCACCTGAACAACATATTTTCAAAGGTTCAATTTACTTTTATATTAAGTAGTTACATTAACCCCTGTGTTTAAAGTAAAAGGGAGGCCAATTTTAACAATAGCGAACGCGGTCCGAAAGTGAATGAGTGACCGTTACCCCGAAAAAAATCTTGAGCGGTTACGTGCCTCTTCAACTCGATTTAGCCCCCTGTTGAGCACGGGTCTCGTTAGTGTTACATAAGCCATTCCTTAGTACAGATCTTAGTATCTGTGGACATATTGTTCAGCAGTATGAAGCGATATAAATCGGCCTGCTTCGATTGTAAGTGATCGAAAGAGTAAAGTAACAGCGGGCGCGGTCGGTTCCTACCCACCTTCACATCAGTGAACAAAAAAAAATCATGAACGCTTCCGTGCTTTGGAGGGCACGTAAAGTCGTTAGTTCCGGTTGTACCGTTTGATAACAATCGTTGAGCCAAATCGGAGGCCTTCGGGTGGCTTCGAAATTTCCGACAGGCTTCTAAGCGATCCACCAATCGGCATTGTAACAGCGTGATGAAGTATAATATGTTTCTCAGAATGAGCAGAGACTCATGCTGAGGAGTGGCCCACCAAAGGGTGGAAGCTATTACTCACTTTCGAAGATCGTGCAATTGAAAGTATTATGAAGAACATAAAAGTAGAAAGAAGAAGAAGAACGTAGAATAAAGAATAGAGAAAGTAGAAAGAGGAAGAACAAAGTAGAAATAATAAGAAGAAAGTAGAAAAGTAGAATGAACAAGAAAGAAGAATGTACGAAAGAACCTAAAATATAAAAACAAAGTTTGAACGAAGTTTGGTATAATGATTTTACAAACAAATTGTATATAACAGAACAGTTCTGTTTAAAAATTAAAGTATAATCTCAGTACAGAAGCGAGAAAGACCAAGTCGTTGAGTAAAAAGAAGTGTTTAGAAGTCGCGGCCCCTGAGGGGTTGGCTGCGCCTGAGGGGCTCGCCGGCCCAGTTTAAGAATTTTGTCGCTTGTGCTTAAGAATGCTCAAAGAACTCCACTTTATCTTGTTTCTAGTTGTAGTTTAATATTGACTGAGGTACTTTTAGTATTTTTAAGAATCGCCGGTGGAAGATAAAAGCAAATTAATAATTTATTGGCATTAATATATACGGTCGGGAATCGAACCTCATACATCATTAAAACTCAAAACTCCGTGTACTGGAATTGGGTCTCCACTCACAATGTGAGATGTACAGAACATAGTGAATCAATGCGGCCTACCACCTAGACCACTAATTTACTGAATAAAAAAAAATAGTCCACTATGTTGGCCAAGTGTTGATTGGTGCACTTCCCACAACTTTGAGTACTCTATAAAGAACTCGTAGTAATGAAGATTTTATCACGATATTTCCCTTCAGCGTAGGAAGTGATAATCAATATGATACGCATATAATTTTGTAAATTTAAAGCGCGCGCAGTATTTTAACCAAGTAATACTATATCAATACGTACTATAAAGATATAAGTCCGTTCAATGAAAACATTAAAATAAAACGTGACATTAAATGGCGCCCATATATTATAAATAATTACCTCAAACATCTCAATTCAAGTATTTCAGTAAATACCAATATAATTACGACCAATACCGTCTCGAAATCAACAATTTTAATACCGGTATTGAGTATACCACAAATTATTAATGACAGAAACCGGTTGCGCGGCAATAAAATTTTAATTATTGCTACATTATAATTGCAAAGTAGTTTTGACGAGTTGTTTAATGTCTGCGAACGGTAGGTATACAGACAATGGGGAATGATTGACATGAAATAGGTAGTTTTGTTTCGAGGTTCATTGCTCTCATTCGGAATTTAATGTTATAAATGCAAAGGTTTGTGAGGCCGCGGGCGAGGCCGCGGGCAGAAACTAGTGGATAAATTAATTTGAGACAGGATATTAGACCAGCCTAGCGGTCACCCTCCCACTTACCGACGGCGCCCGCTGATGTTTAACTTTATCAATCGCTTGTGATCAACACACGCCGCCAAGCTATGAGGGATTCATCGATTTATATATATATATATTGAACAAGGTCTATTCAAAATAATTAAAAACACAAGCTTTAATTATACATTCATAATACAAAGAAATACACAAAATTTCATAACTGTATTGTTAACCGTTGAGGAGTTCCCTTGTCTGGACCCAATCCTGAATGTAGTAGCAGGTTATGCCTGTCATAAAAATGCATTGTCATCAGGATAGAAACTATACAAAATTTCAGCTCCGTAGTATATGAGAAAGAGTCTAATTAAGCTTGCAAATATACAAACAGTATACAAATATACTGACATACAAACACTGCAAGTTAAATAAAAGCTTGTAAAAAACAGACTCAAAATGTAATCTTATCCGACTAATATAATGTGAAAGTAATATTCGGATATCTATCTTTCCCTCACTTGGTAACTGTTGGACGGAATAAGATGCAACTTGGCACACGGATAGATTACATCCAGAATATTAACA
This sequence comes from Asbolis capucinus, assembly GCA_018249125.1. Taxonomy (NCBI): domain Eukaryota; kingdom Metazoa; phylum Arthropoda; class Insecta; order Lepidoptera; family Hesperiidae; genus Asbolis; species Asbolis capucinus. Next base: position 8,689 of record DWJZ01004546.1, read on the forward strand.
TAAGACTTTATCCCGGTTGTAGGTTTCCCTATGGGAGCTGGGATCATTTGGACGTTAATATGTTTGGAGTTCCGTCACCCTCGAACCGTTCAACAGAACATGAAGCGAGATAGATTATGGTCTAGAATAACACAGGCTTTTATTAACAAGTGACGTGGGCGAAGCTGCGTTTAGAAACTAGTACATATATAAACTAGAAGTAATATAAATTGCCGTACATATATGTATGTATCTTTAATTTGTAGTGCAGTAAAGCCGTCGTAAGTCCAGTTGAGTTTGCAACACTTTAAAAGCTAGCTTCAAAAAGTTTTGATTTGAAATGAGCTTACTATTTTCATCAGCTGCACCGCACTCACAAGATAATAAAAAGGGCTGCAGCTTCTTTTGAATTAATCACTAGCTTTTACACGAGGCTATATCCGCTTGGAGAAATTTTTATTCTCTATTTCGTCTTCTCCAGATACCGAAATTTCATACAAACTTTCAGTAATTTCACCCCGTCAAGCCTTTTTTTCTAATTTAAAACAGTAGCGTTTTTGTTTATATTTTTCTTAATGTAACAATTTCTATGTGTACTATTTTTTATCAAAGTCGGTTCAGCGGTTGAAACGTGGTTTCGAATTTATATTATATGGTATAATTATATGGTAATGCAGATAATTATTATTACTTAAAAACGAACGGCACTGCAACCCATCCTATTAATATTTACAAAAATTCGAATATCCTCGAAAAATACACTTTGTTACACCAATTCTTTGACTCAAAAAAGTATATTTCTCAATTTTCCTAGCTATTCCTGAATTTTAATGTACTTTTGTAGAACTCTGTTACTTGAATATCTAGGAGTGAATTGCATTTTGTGGTATTTATTACAATTCGTGAAAGAATGTTTTTTTCTAACAACACATAGCAGTAAGTGTCTTAAAATAAATAATTTAACTAATTCAATTTATAGTTATATTCAGCGACTGTGTGTGATTTTGTGCTTGTGTATGTATCTATGTAAATTTTTTCGTTTGTTGTGTATGAATTTTATTCAATTAATTTTTGAATGTTGTTAGCGACATACTTTTTAGAAGGATTTTAAATATTGTTCCAGAGTTTAGTTTTGTTTTGTTTTTAAAGTTTAAGTTGCAGCTTTATTGGACCCTGTCTGTGAAACGAGAGGACCTCGGTTCGATGCCCGAGCTAGGCAAATATTTTTTGTTCTCTTGTTCTCCGTTTTCGGCTGTGTTACTTCTGTTGTCTATACCGTACGATCTTCATGCAGGTATGTATGTAAGCTCTTATCTTTTATAAGAAATTAATTAGGCGGCTGAATTAAAAAGAAATCGAGAAAGTACAGAAAATTTGTTGCGCAAAAATTACCAAATAAAATATTCGACCGATTCACCTGATACAACGTCCTCGCCTGTCGTGCAAATAAAATATGGAAAACATTTTCTGTTCATCAGACAGTGGTATTATAAAAGATATTAATACGTGAAACAATAACACATTTTTGCAAATATTCCACGTATGGAAAACTGAAATTTGGCACAGTTAAAAATTAATATAACGGAGTGAAGAAATCTAATAATTTCTCTATATACCTATATAAAAATCAATAATTGTTTGTTTGTTTGTCCTGCATAGACACTGAAATGGGAGGAGATACATACATCCCTGGTGTGTTTAGCAACTTTGTACAAAATTCTCTGGAATAGGTTTTGATATCAAAATGATATCGATCGAACTCATGGCTGATGAGTTGATGCGTGGCAACGCGTGCCGGGCACAGCTAGTTTAATAATAAAATGAATTAAATATAGTAAATAAGAATATTACGCACACTATACATAACTTATCATACATACTTTAATTTGTCCAATCCAGTACTGCCAATGATAAAAGAACTCAATGACATTGAAATACAGTTGAAATTCAATCGCGAGGGTCTAGTAAAACAAAAACCGTAAAAGCGTATTCATGTAGACTCAAAATTTGTCATGGTGATTTTCCGACAAACTATAGATGGTTGAGGCGGAGAGTAAACAGAGAGTTTCACCATTTCCCCATTGTGGAAAACAATGGTGACGCGTCGATGTCTATACGCCACAATGGCGTATAAACCTGACGTATATATTGACTAGAGAAGTCGGCTGGATTCAAATGACTCGCCTCCTCTTCATCCTTATCAATGAGGAGGCCTAGGATAGATTACGTGCGCGCCGCTGAGGCCTCAAGTCAAACGTTTTAAGTCTAAAGGTCTGACTTTACAACAGTCATTTGACGGTTCCTTATTTGTTAACAACGATAGCTTTATGTGCCCTCCGAAGCACGGATGCGCTCATGAAATTATCAACACTTTCTTCCCATTAAATTAAATTCTCATTAAAATTTTCCTTGATTTTTGTCTCAGAGCTAATATGTAATTATGAGCTATATGTATATGTAATAACATACACATATAGACTAATTTTTATCGATATAACACGCGAGCAAACACACGGGCGGACACTAGGTTAATATAACATTACTGAGTTCAAGTCAATTAGTATAAATATTGTTATTGATCAACTAGGGTCCACCCGCGGCTTCGCTCGCGTCATGTTCATAATGTCATTCCGGTCCGTTCCTATCAATATTCCTTTATACAAAAATATGCTTTCTAAAATAGTATTCGATTTAACTAACAAATTTGGTGATAGTGGCTTCCTCATAAAACGTAGATATATTCTGTCGCGGACTTTTGTTTACAACTACTCGCGTCCAATAATCTTACAGTACAACATCTTGGTGTAACTGCAATGGTTTAGGCAGCGCACGCCAAGATTTTTGTCCGACTTAATTGACATGTATATACGTAAAATAACATAAAATCATTACAAATTGTAGCCTATATGTTATTCTGATGTATAATCTATATTACTGTAAAGTTTCATTACCATCAGGTGGGATTGTAGTCAAAAATTAACTTATAATATGTAAAAAAAACGCCCATACATTTATCTATTCATACTTAGAAACTTTTGCGTTTATAATATCTAAAGAGAAAATTTTCATTAGAAAAGTAACCATCATATTATTCCTGATACTTCTGATTCAAACGAAAGCCATGTCACAAGTGATACATACAGAAAGCTTCGCCCGCGTATTGTGATACACAATGCCGGCGGGACGTCTGTCTGTCTGTCCGCTACAACAGTGTAGGCAAATCTCGTGAACGCGATCACTTTGTTAATTGATATCGTATGCCTTCCGCTCGACAAAAGGTTTGTTCTTTTCGGGTCGTGACTTGTTACTGGTCGCATTATGACGACTTATCTGTTATCGCGTTAATTAAGGCGTTAAAGTCTGTTAATGTGGCAAAATTATACATTTTCGATTGAACAATCATAGTCGATTGTACAAGGAGTTCTGTGTCGCGTGACGACACAAATATGACTCGCCCAAGAATAAATATTTGTGTGCGACATAAATATCAGTACATTCCTGCTCATCACAGGAAAGTTTGGATCACATCCTGGATGGGGATCGAACCCTAGACTTCAGGCCTAGTAATGAAGTTCACTAACCACTAGACCAACGGGCCAGTCAATATTGCAGATGAATACACAGCCACAAATTCAATAATTCTGATATCGATTTTGCGTTTCGATTTTGTTACTACAGTTTTTTGGTTGCATAAAAACTTGTTTCGTTAAGAAACAAACTGACAAAGATAATGATCTTGTCATGTTTTTGTGTTATCATAATTAATGACAATGTTGGCGACTGTAAGTCTGACAGTTTTAAATTCTGTCATACTGGGCTGAACCGGTTTTGAAACAATGACAATTATTATATGTAGGTTTAGAAATAATGGTAGTTATAACATAATCCCGATGATTATGTTAACGGTCAGGACCAATTGATCGCTGTTATTGGTTCAAAAAGAGTTTTAAGCCCGGCGGATTGTGTTGATCGTTACTGATCGGGCGAGTTAGGCAGCTGGCACGACTGGCAAGCTGATGAAAGACAGTTATTTCAGTCTATAATCTATCTCGGTGCCATAGTTCATCCAGATCTGTTCAGTATTTGCGAAAACGAGTAACAAATATCCATTCATCCATCCTGACAATTTTCGCATTTATAATATTCTTAGAGATTACCCAGCACACATCGAGATGTGAGATGTGACATATCAATAAAAACTAGCCTAGCGGTCTGAAAGCTGATATACCGATGAGGTGGGAATTCTGCGCACATCATAAATTTTCAAAATACAAACTACAAATAAACACTTGTGAAGAAAACATGGTAGGAAATTTTACTAGTAAGAGTTCCCCGTGAGGTTCCCAAACGTAGAAACCTACCCGCACTTGGCCTTGGACTATGGCCTGTACGTACTGACACCGAGAGACTGGGCCAGAGGTAGGTGTGTTCCAGTGACAGCTATTTGCTGGCGGCAGCAGCAGAATTCCCTCGATTCCCAGCTGTGCTGCAAATTTATTTCATATCTGTTGTCATAAATATATTCACATCCGCCGCTCTCGAAAAATATTACTCAGTTCTATTTTTAATTACAGCGAAATTTAACAACTTTTTTGCTACTAACTTTAGTCATAGTCTGTTTTTACAAGCAAATATACTTTGAAATGAAATGAAAATTAAAGTCCTTTTTAAATAAAATGAACTGCATTTTGAAATGAAATGGAAATGTAAGAATGTAATAAAAATATATTTTTTTCAAATCCGTCCAGTAGTTTCGAGGCTTGTTCGACTGAAACACACAATTTTTCCTCTTTATAATATTAGTATAGACCAAGTACAATTTCTAGTACAAGTGCCTTATTAAAAATTACTAAAAATATTGAGGGTATTAAGGGTAGAAATATTAGAGCTCCACTCCAGCAGCAGCTCCGGCGAGTCCCTCAGACGATATTGACCTCAATCCACAACCTTTCCATAATTTGTTTACTCCGAATCTGACTACCATAAACGTGATATTGCCAAGTTTAATAACCTTCCAATATTGAATAAACGAGAAATGATCAAGTACAATGGGAAGCTCCAGAAGTGATTATTGTGCTACGGCAAGGTGTATTATTTGTGTTTGGGTATTAAAATGTAGTGCTGTAGACAGTGATAGTTGAACGGGAGGTCCTGGGTTCAAATCCTGCACGTACTTCTAATTTCCAAAGGTAAGTGCGTATCAGAAGTTGATTATCACTTGCTACGGTGAAGGAAAACATCGGAAAATCTGCACTCCTGAGAGTTCTCCATAAAGTTCACAAATGTGGTGAAATTTACCACTCCGCACTTGGCCAATGTGGTGCACTATGGCCTGTACCCCTCACATTGTGAGTGGAGACCCGAGCCCAGTAGTGGCACAGTTCTGGGTTGCAATTATTATTATTTATTATAAATTAAAACTCTACTTTGAATAAAATATTTCATGTTAGGAAGCGTTCGCCCAGCGTTAGACAATAAATGTACTAAATTACATTATATAAAAAAAAATAACAATTCCAATAAAAGCCAATAGCCAATCCAAAGATAGGTATCGTCAATTTCTCGATAGTCATTACCAGCTTATAATTTACTAGAAACTGCCCCCGCTTCGCTTCGCAAGAGCCAGTTGCAAAAAAAGTAGTTATTGTGACATAACTGTAACAGTAAGACATACGGTATCCTAAACTTATTTGTAGATATTGATGTCGTCTATAAAACTGCAGTACATCACATTGCTTTATTTTTAATACCTCTCACGCGGATCCCTATTTATTCTCTTATTAAATATAGCCTACTCGTATGTTCATTAGGGATAATGTAGGATTTAAAATATTCTTTTAAATCTGTCCAGTAGTTTCGGAGCCTATTCAATTCAAACAAACAAACAAACAATCAAATCTTTCCTCTTTATAATATTGGTGTAGATATACTTTATGAAAATAAGGCGAATTTTCATCCAAAACAGTTGCCAGCCTTCTAGTTTCATGAAGTTAGAACCAATTGCTTCTAATTTGCGCCAATGTCTTTCATGAAATACTTCAACAAATAGACAAATTGTTACTGATAATAGGAACGTTAGTGAATATTCAATATAGACAAAACTAAATTGCGTTGAGTGGCGAGTGGTAGAGAGTGGTGGCGAGTGATCGAGAGTGGTAGCGAGTGGTCGAGAGTGTTATTCACGCACACGCGCCGCGCAGAGGATTAACCTCGATTCGAGATTGTCCGCGCGAAATTTATTTCGTATCAAATTGTCCAGTTACCCACTTTCTATCGCCATTTTGAATATATTACTTTGTTTCGTACAAGCTGAGCTTACACATTGTGGCTCGAATTACCGGACTCATATAAAGCTTTATCTCTTTTATTTTACTTATTCAGAAGATTAATTATAAAAATTCTATCGTAGTAAGTCCCAATTTTTATTACAAGCTTTTATTTAACTTGCATTGTATGTTTGTATTACTATGTTAGTATATTTGTTTGTTACGGGTCAAATTTTGCAAGCTTAATTAGACCCACTTCCTCTTACACTACGGAGCT
>DWJZ01004547.1:0-15209 GCA_018249125.1 Asbolis capucinus
TAGATTACTTCTAATGCATAACTTTGAAAATTAGGGAATCGTGCAGGGTTTGAAAACAGGACCTCCCGTTCGAAAAAATATACTAGATTATTACTGCTCTAAATCTCATTCTTCTCATTTTAGTTACAAATTTAATTTTTTACGGTCTTCTAATAACTAAATGCCTACGTTCTACTACTCGCGCACGAGATCAGACAACTAATTAACATCCTACAACGTTGCTGCGTCACGCAAAAACGACTGCACCGATCTGGATGAAATTTAGCACAGAGACAGATTGCAGTCTATAATATCACGTAGGCCACTTTTTATCACCGTACCTACGCACTGACCTACCTACCTACCTACCTACCTACCTAGACGTACCTACGACGGAAACTTGTGCTTTCATAAATTCTCGTATATTTCAATTTGTTATTTCAACTCCAAGAATTACGCACCATTTGCAAGCCAGGAGTATTCGTTACTAGTCTGGCTGACGATGTAGGGCACGGAGTAGAGTTTACCAGAACGCACCGCATCAAGAGGATCGTACGGCATAAAACGGTTTTGTCCAAAATCATTTTCTACCACCACTGTCCAGTATATAACACGATCTGACTCGAACTCCTGAATCAATATTTATTATTATAAACTTGGAATCCCACGACTCAAATTGGCCTCGTTAGTTGGCAACGCGTTGGTCACACTTCTCACGTTGTGTGTGAGTTATTGAGTATCATCAGGACCACCAGAAATAGTTATAGGTTGTTCCTTATGATGGTTTGTAACATACAGTACAACGAAACACAATACAATTTACTGTATTGTGCAAAGTAGAGAAATATTCAAGAAAAATTAAAAAAAAATTAAAACACCATAGGTGACCTTATCCTAATATGTAGGTTATTGTGCCATGAAAGAAATCTAGACGCTTGAAATCTATACTAATATTATAAAGCTGAAGAATTTGTTTTTCTAACGCCCTAGTCACAAAAAATACTGGCCAGAATTGTAAAAATAATCAATAGGTATTTGTGATAGATACTCCATTCAATGTGGTTAAAAAATAAACGAAATTGTAAATGAATGAGGTTACTCTTAGGATAGTTTTCTCCGTCCCGAGATCATAGTTAAGAAATATTCATTTATATAGTAGAACAATGTTTACCAGGCCAGCTAGTAAACTGACAAATAAATAAAATATTCGTCAATCGCCTAATTGCACAATCTAGTCCAAAAAAAAATCTTACAATAAATCCATTGACAGAATTGCTGATTTCCTTCCAGGGTTTGGATCTGAGACACTCGATGATGGCTCGGCTGCTGTGGCCAGGACAACCAACGAGCTTTGCCTGCTTCACGGCTAGATCCTTCTGGTCACTGCCGATCCTCACCTGGGAGAACGGAGAACTGCTGATGGAGATAACGCGGTGGAAAAGCCCTAGAAGAGAGTAAAGAAACCATATTCTCATATATAAGAAGTAATAACGTATTTTATGAATTAAAGAATACTTACCAAATATCGATTTTGTGAAAATCTTAAATGAAAATTAGTAAATTTTAAATACGAAAAAAATAATCCAATTATAAAAAAGTAATGGTTAATATTGGCCACCTCGAGCCTTTATGACTTCTTGGAGCCGGTTCGGAATTCCATCCATGATATTTTGCACATCCGTTTGGGGTATAATGCCAAAAACTCTTACATGACACAAATTTGGCAAACAAAATATGGGTAAAAGTGTTTAATTTAATACTAAAGTACCCACTTGACAAAAACCGAAACAGTTGATAATCCATAGTCAAAGTAAACGAACGGCGTGACGAATAATATAAGTGAACGGTGTATGTTGCTGGTACTAGTAGATTCTGTTAAATCTGCTTCATTTCGGGCATAAGGAGACCGCGATGTAACACCGGCCGTGTCCTAAACATGTCGCATAACTACACACAAACCTCGGGACAACGGCGAGACCATGTGCAGCGTAGCACTGTAAGAGCCGGAGCCACATCCGAGAAGAGTCACATTATCCGGATCACCATCAAACGCCGCGATGTTTTTCTGAATCCATTGCAGCACCACCACTTGGTCCTTGAAGCCGTTATTGCCTGGAGCTAGTTCATCGCCGGTACTTAAAAAACCTTTTAAAGAAAATACTAATTTCATCACTTATCTATATAATAAATAAATATCTTTGGACAACTCATACACGGCCATCTGACCCCAAACTAAGCGTTGGCTTGTACTATGGTGAACAAATAAGTGATAAATATACCATAGATACTTTTAAATAGATACAAATAAATTATACTGTTTGCTTTGAAAATCTGCACGCTTTTTCGGTGGGCAGCTATAATACCTAGCTTACTTGCATAGCACACGTATTTAATGGTAACTTCTACGTCTTTCTCGTTACCCGTAAATTCGAGCATGCAAAATCCATCCACGATCCATCTCATGAGTCTGCTTCGCATTAGTAATGTCCAAGTACCCTGCCAATTACAAGGTAGACGGTGAATACCTGACCTTCTATTACCAGACCATCATTTCACAATTAGTACAGTTCTGACCAATTGCCTTCTATTATCAGACATTCCAACATTTTACAATTAGTGCAGTAACAGCCTTCTCGACTAAAATCATAAAGCCGAAGTTAACTAAAGAGTTGTATCGACAGATTTAAGGTATGGTACCAAGAGAGCCCAGGCGGAAATTGAAGGTAACAAGCACTTGGTCTCGATCCAAGAGATACCGTGGTCCCACCACATCACTACGACCAGACAGAACGTAGAATCCTCCGTAGTTTAAAAACACCACCACTGGTTGCAAATTCGAGCTGCAAAGAGAAAATGTCGTACCTAAATTTTATTAAGAAAATAAAATATTCTTGTGTAATTATGTTCCCAAAATTTTCACCAGAAAGTAATCCGAGATTCCTTAAATAAAGCTCTACATTTTTACCAAAGTAAGCATCGTCCAGAAATGCATTTGACACAAACTGACATTTCAGCACTGTCAATTACAATTTATGTTTCGATTGAATTACGGTTGAATTTCAGCCACAGATACGATCTCTAGTTATTTTAAATTAGAAATGGCCCTCGCTTCGCTTCGGAAGAAGAGTTTACCAGTGGTTTTAGATTTTCCATACAATTAGTATTATCCCACGGGAACAAAGCAATTTTCTGGGATAAAAAGTATCATATAACTATTGTTCTTAAATGAGCCACAAACATGCTAAATTTCATCTAAATTGGTCAATTAGTTTCGGAGTTGCCATACTAATTTTAAACTGTTATCCTGCGGGAACAAAACCCTTTCCTGGGATAAAACCTATCCCATAACCATTCTTGGTTTCTAAACTTCGATTATGTCAAGTTTCATCTAAATCTGTCCAGTGGGTTTTGCGTGGAGCTTGAACAGACAGACAGACAATAAATCCAAAAAAAATGTTTTGGTCTCTATATCAATAACAAAGGCTCCCTGCGTCAAAATTCCCAAAAAATACTTAATATACAGAAATGGCTCTGTTACAGATTTATTATTAGTATAGATACGTAAGGCTGCCCCACCTATTCTTGCTGGTCGTATATACGTTAAGCTTCAGGCAATCCTCGTCCATAGGACCTGGAGATTCAGGAATGACCGGCTGGGGGCACATAGGTCCTTCTGTACTCGCATCCAGTTCCTGCGGGTATTTTGTAATAGGTCTTGGTTCCTGTAAACATAAGATATTCCCACTTTAGCATGAATGTAAAACAAAGCTTTGAAATCCCAATTTTTTTTTGTGTTCGAAAGGTTGGATGGAACTTTTCGATCATAGAACTCACAGACGATACGATCGTCAAGTCGTATCATATAAGAATCTACCCACAGTTTTTCAAATAATCTTTATTTGATGTGAATTGGCAGTGATTTTTTTTCGTTTACACTGTAGCGTACGATATAATAGATACCAGTTAAATGTTATGTTAAACCTTTATCATTAAATGGACTGTTCAACACATAATAAACGGTACTATGCGTACTGCGAAGGATTGGAATAATTTGCCTGCGTTGGTGTCGGTGAGTGAATAGGCATTTACTAAGTTAGTGCGCCCAACACCTTAGATATCATATTCATTTTACATAAGGTGAGATCGATGTTAAGCATTAACTTATTTTAAGTAAATAAAAAAAAGACCCACTCAGGTCAAACTTGACAGGCCGCTTGGTCTAGTGGTTAGTGAACCTGATTGCTACACCGAAAGTTCGTGGGTTGGATTCCCACCCAGGTCAAGCTTTTCTGTGATGAGCAGGAATGTTTGTTTTGTGTGTTCGGTATACTAAACATGTATATAAGGATGTATTTATATTTTTTGCTTTATAATATTTGTATAGATTAACAATGAATATTGTTTATCACGAAATCTGTCGTAACCTGTCCTCATCAAAAACGAGTCGACGCACGGCGGGTATCCATCCCTTCCTCGTTAACATCCCGCCAGTACGAACGACACACTTCGCCTCGTCTTTTATTTACCATACCGCGAAGGAATAAGTTGCCCGCGTCGGTGTTTCCGTTTGATTACAATGTAGGTGTCTTCAAGTCAAGAGTGAATAGACATCTGCTACGTTAGTGCGCTTTACGCACGTATTCATGTTTTTTTTTCTTAAAATGTATAATTTCTATTTGTGATACCTGAAATCTCAAACTTCCGACAGGTGGCTCTGCATACGGTATGTTCAAATAACCTTCGATGTCTCTACCTCTCCGTGACGTCATCCACAACCCTCGAATAGTGCCCGACGGAGTTATAGTCACGGGTGGCGGTCGTTCTGAAGTAGGTACATTAATATTGTACTGGAGATTCTGACGGTCGTTGAACTTCAACCGGAATTCAAAAAATAAAAATAGTCATTGACAGTACTGAGATTGCCGAACGTACTGACGTTACACTGGTATATTTTCATGTTTCATGTTTTTGTTTTGTAATTAAATGTATTGTCAAAGCATATTTATATAAAACTTGCAGTACCCGGTCACGCTTTGCGGTGACATAAGCTATGGAATGGCCTGTGGGAGTTCTATGCATGTACACAATTTCGTACGTATCTTGTTAACCGTTAAAGAGTTCTTTTGCCAAAAGCCGACGTGTCTGATCGACATCGTTTTGGAACCGAAACCTTTTACAGATAATTCTGAACGTAGTTGCTAAGAAAATCGGTGCTTTAACTCCATTTCAGAGTCAATAGAGAACAAACAAAAAAACTCACGAACAAGCATTCATTTTTATATACATATATATAAATAAATAAATAATAGCTTTGTGCACTCCGTGAAAATTTTAACTGTGCCAAATTTCATAGTCATTCGTCTGAGTCATTTCCGTAGAAAGGGCTACAGTTTTTATTCACGTATTAATATATAGATTACTTGCCCTCTAGATTGAACACTAAGCACTAAGTGCGTCTTAGTAAACTTCACACACCGAGAACTTTATGTGGAACGAGTGTTCCAGATTTCTTCAAAATACTTTCCTTCCCAATAGCAAGTGATATTTAACTTGTAATACGCACATAACTTTTTTATGGGTGTTAATTTGGAAGACGAAACCGATAACATGCCGTTTTTCATGCTTATTTGCTGGCTAATTTCATAAAAGACAAATAATTATTATTCTAGTTTTGACTAACCACAACATATAAATTTGGATACCGAAGTAATATACGTTTACACAGCTGTAATGTAATGTAACATACACAGCCAGATAGGTAAACAAAGCCGGCCATTGCTCATTATTTATTGAGGTAATTACCTAACTAAATGAGTAGAGATGTGCCGACTTAATAAATTATACTAGCTGTAACCGGCGCGCTTTGTTACGCATCAACTCGTTTTCTATCCTGTGTCCGATCGAAATAATTTTGGTACATAAACCTTTTCCAAAGAATATCAAAGGAGGTTGCTAAAGGCATCAGTTGATTGTAGGTGGCATTACCAACTAGTCGGTTAGCCGGCTAATCGGCCAGTCGGCCAAATTCATAGTCGGCACATCTCTATAAATGAGTAAATTAACACATACTAATTAATGACATGTGAAGCTATCATAGCCACAACTTGTTTATATTGTACGCGATCGAAAAAATTAAGTAAAAGGGGGCGCGGACGGTAGGTGGACGGGGGACCGCTAGTGACAGATATTTCATGAATGCTTCCGTGGTTCGGGCACATAAAATCCCGGTTGTTATCGTTAGATAGCTATTGTTAAGGCACGAGTATAATAGTCAAAGTCGAGTTATAGTTAAAGTCAAAAATAATCTATTCTATGTAGGTATTTTCAATACAATGAACGTAATTTTTTTGGAATCTACCAATGACCCTTGGAATGGCCACCAACCGCTCCACCAATCGGCTTTGGAGCAGCGTGATGAAGTATGCTCTAGACCTAAGCAGTATCAGGCGAGATTCGTAGTCAGTAATCAGCCATCAATGGGTTTTTTCTCCTCTATGCACAAAAGGACAACTTGAACGTTTTTAAACTAGAAGCAACAATGTCTTCCTAAAATCTCAAGCTCTATTTTGCCAAACAACTGTCTTAATCCAGACTTGGACGTATTTATTTATTTAAAGCTTTATTGACACCACAAACTAAAATTTGGGGTTACAATGGGCGGACTTAATGCCTGATGGCATTCTCTGCCAGTCAACCCTTGGAGATGGCGAGAAGTTGAGGCGGGTATCCAATAAAACAAAATGTGTTTTATTTACGTTTATAATTTATATACCTTATTTATATCTACAACCTAATTCATATTTTGTTTTAACAATTTTTTATGTATTTTTAATTATTTTTAATTTATATTTACCTGCATACCCGTTAACAGGACCAAATATGATCACAGGTAACAAGACACAAATCACGCACATTGCTACAACTTTCACGCTACGCGAACTATGTTCGAATGAAATAACATCATATGAATAGTTCGCAGTTTAAATAGGCACCTGCGTAAAGCTACACAATATTAATCTTTATTTTAAACTACACGTATTTTTAAGTAATTCAGCATATTGGTACCCATATACCAGGTTTGCAACCTTTTTGACGGTCGGGCCAAATTTAGGTATCATATATTTACGGCGAGCCATTGATAACTTGATAACTAGGGTCCGATCGCGGCGTTGCCCGCGTTGTATGTTAATAAAAATTAGCCCGGTAGTATTCCAGACGACAATCTAACTCTGTGCCAAAGTTCAATCAGTTTCGTTCAGTAGTTTTGGCGTGAAGGAGTAACAAACGTACATGGATGAATACATCCATCCATACAAGCTTTTGTGCTTATAATATTAGTATGATGACTTTCAGGACGTGTGTGACAAGTGAAGTTCTAAAAATATGCATGCGCGTACCATTTAAAATCCGTTCGCGGGCTACATCATGGCCTACGGGCCTGGGTCAACCCCAGCCTTTTTATAAACAATCCGACATATTTCAATATTTTATGTAAAAAATAGAACCTTGGTTTAATTTAAACCGTTTATAGATCCAAATTCAAATCGTTCAAAATTTCGAAATAGTAATGGCTTTATGGTAAGATTTCACGCGTGTAATGCGGTATAGTCCGTTTTGCTTATCTGTATTTTTTTTTGAGTCGAAACATTACCCCAAAAGTTGAATTTTTTGACGTTTTATTTATTATTTTTACAAAACTCCGTATTGTGACGTTGAAATGTTGTTACGGCCCAAGATATTAGTGTGTTAAAGTATGTCTGTCGCTAAACATTATAAAACGACGGTTTTATAAGAAATCTGTGACATTATCATCCACTGGTTTGTTTACAAATTTTGTACGAATGAAAAAAACGGATTATTTTGTTTTGGTTTTCAGCAAGCTAGGAAGTTTGAGCCTATTGGTTCGAGCGACGGTCTCTCGTACGAGAAGTCCTGAGTTTTAATCCTATGGCATCTCTAATCTCCCAAGTTATGTGCGTATTATAAGTTGATTATAACCAGCTACTGTGAAGGAAAATATCGTGAGAAAACCTACACTTCCGAGAGTTCTTCTTAAAGTAATCAAAGGTGTGTGAAGTGTTCAATCCGCAATCGTCCAGCGTGGTGGAAAACTGCCTATACTCCTTACATTCTGGGAGGAGACCCAAACCTAGTGGAACATTTCTGGGTTGCATTGAAGATGATTACTCCCTCAAATAGCTTTCAGTCACTAAACTATGTAGCACTCTACCATCTGTGCATTATATGCGAGTGGCTACCGAAAATTTGTATTTATCAAAGCTAAGAAGATTTGTAGTATCCTGAAATAACGTGTTAAGGGTGCAGTTGACAAATAAGACAGTTGTAACCTACAACGGTGTAGTTTCATAATAAATTTCAGACGAATATAACAGGCTGAACCTGTGATAGAATTTTGTCTTTTACCTCACTACGAGCGATATGAAACCAGTTAATGTTATTTGAGCGTGTTGTTAAATGTTAAATTTAATTAGTGCCATCGTTACAAGATAACAATATGCTATAATTGAGACCTTTTTATGTATATCTTTATTCTGCATATGCTATAAGGTGCTTATATTCGAGCTATACGGAAGAGGTGAAAAATTAATAATTATTAAGTTCGTATTATGGCGAATACTGTCACCAATTTCTCGCGAACTAAGCGTCATATGAGATGACTTAATTCAGCTTTATATAAGGATTAAAAATATTATGAACAATATTACCAAATTATAAATATTATAGCTAGTATAATTATCCATTTAGTAGCAAACTTGAGTTGCTCGATTCATCCAAAATCTGTACCGGCTAGAAATTAGAAACATACTTGACTTTCTTACATTACTGCTATTAATATCCATGGTTGGTACTAATCAAATATCAATGGCGTAAAACTTATATCGGCGAGAGTGAAGGTGCATCAGCAAAGCCCCTTTTTTAGTTTTCTATCGAAGCGCGAGAGCCCTCAATCAGCCCTGGTTGTTATAAAATTGTCTAAACTTTGTCCGAGGTCTCCGGACAGCATAAAAACATTGCACACTATGTATAATTAAAAATTTCAAATGCAAACAGGTACTCACGATCTGGGATTATACCGATATTTCGTTCCAAATGCATTGTCCATAGTCAGGGTGACTGCGGTGACGGATAGAAACTTTTGACAGATGACACTTGACACTGACTCTAATGACAAATAAATCAGTCAATAGTACAATAGAAGCAATTGTTCTGACGGACAACAATGAAAGAGTGAGATGGGTATGAGGCAATGAATCGATTTTGTTTATTTATTCGTCGACATAGGATTTTAATAAAAACAAACGCAATAAAACAGCCTATAGAGTTTAATAAATTTTATTCAAATGCATTTGGTTTCATTTTATAATACAACGTCATAATCTATACAAAGTAAATGGATACATTTCATTTAACATCGAAGGTGCTGGACGCACTTTCGCTTACAAATATTGTTGGATCAGGTACAGATTGAGACGAAAAAGCTTCGTGTAGTAACTTGGTTTTGTAATTCGAGTGATATAAGTTTAAAAAGCCAATATTAAAGGTATAATAACATTAAAAAAATACCTATATTCTTAAAGATTTTCGCACACTACACTAGATAGTTCTGTCTTGATCATTCGCCTCATAGAAAGACATTGAAAAATGATCTATGCCTTCTGCACTTTTAATTTATATGTGCTATTTATCCGTAAGAAATATGTCCACGTATGGTATATAAGCCCTTGACAAACGAACACTGCGATTTGATCAAAAATTAACCATAATTATCTCAAAACAAGGCAAATATTTCAATGCTCTATGAATCAAGATAAACAGATCTCTGTTCAGTTGATGTACAGGTCCTTACTCATTCACCAATGTACATACATATGTGGGTGGGTGGCTATCCAGTCCAGTGCAGGTGATAGAAGAATGAGAAAGAGAAAAAAGGCAACGAGATAGAAGACATGGCTCTCCACTCTGATTTATTTATAAGTGTTCAATGAATTCACGAGTCATAAATCCTTCCAATCTGTAACTGTACCAAGTTACAAAACGGTCAAATCCCCGAGCTGCCAAAACAGCATAATTACCTAGTTACAATAATAAAGATTTGTTCATTTAGGTTACAACTAGTCTTAAAACACTGAGTTACTGATATGAAGCGTATTATATTAGAATATTTGTGATAAGTTAATATGGATAACGTAATTCTAGTTGCGCACTTTCGCATAACCCGCTACGGAACCATTAGGTATGATGAAAGAAGTTAAAAATCACTAATACTATACATTTTAGTAAAGGATGCGATCAATTGATTGTGAAAAACACTTTGATTTTTAAATTAATAGTGTGATTACATTTATTTTAGTAAAAATAAATACGCAAAATACGACAATCCGCCATCTTAGATCGAAAGTCTAATGACGTCACCATTTTGTAAACCATAGACAATAGTTATATTTAACAATTTATGACACAAACAAAACAACAACATAGAAATGCGTAATTTGTGACGGTATGAAATGAAAGTAAAAATTTTCAAAGCCCAATATTCACTTCATAACCTAATTTAGATTTTATAATTTATAATTTTAGAAATAAGATTGTTATGCATGCTCATTGTATTGTATACATTTTTTCCTTTCCAAATCAGCCATCACACCTACTGGCCAACACGCATTTAGCATTACATTATCCGAAACAGCAACGCATCGAGCGGTTCCCGCCCGCCCTTACGGACCACTCTTGCCCACAATCCGGCCATTCTAGGCCAATATCAGCCACTGTGCGCCAACGGTCGCAGCCAGTGTATTTTCTACATTTGTTCAACGCAAGGCAACATTGGTGCCTCACGCTTGACGCCGTTATTGTACATATACCCTTACCGGGGCTGAACTCTTAAAAGGCACACATCATACAAAAACAAACACACACACACACGAGACGCACGTGTATACACTCGGCACACAGCACAGATCCGCCTTTACAATCCATAAAGCAAAATACGCACTAAATTAACAGTCCCCGATAAAAAAATATCGACTATTGAGTTAGACGAAACCTACAAATATATGAACAATAATTTGTACCCAAATTTCATAAAATGAGTTTTTGTAATATGTAAAAACTTGTCGTTTATCAGATGTAACTGTAAAAACTCACAACTTAAATGAAGCAGCAAAATAACTCAACTGTATCCAGTATAAAAATCGATAAATATATAAATGTGTCACACCAATTGAACATCGACCAGATAATCGATTAACTAATCGATTAGTCGTTCGTCATACGAACTCGATCCGTGTGCCGAGTGTACTCCAATACCCAAACGTATCTTTAAAAAGCAGCAAATCACATATTTACAACTTCCAAAGCTTAGGCAGAGTATTATGCAATGAAACATTAAAACGTGCCGTGCGCTCATTCGTTGGTATCGATTGAATTATACAAAATAAATAGGGTAGTTACTAAAGCATGTTTCTACGGAAAACATGGAACGAGAAAAATATGTATATGATATTTACAATATACGCCGACCACCTAGTGTCTTCGGTTCAGAACGGGAGCGTTTATAACTGTTGTTATTATTTATGGGCGAACCGAGGGGGGAGGCCGGGGAGGCAATTGCTTACCACCAGGACTCTAAGGTACCTGTTGTGGTCAAAAAAGTACATATCGAAACGGAAAACAGTAAGGGCGTCACTTTTTACCGTACTGTTGTATTTAACATAGAATTACAGATTAAATTCGGAAATTAGTGACAATTCAACACAGAAAATTCTAATGCAGGATAAACGCTTATTAATACGTAGAATTGTTTTGTTCTTATTTCGAAATTGACAACTTTGAAATAAATTAAAAGAAATTATTAATGATGATATTTTAGATTAGTGTCTGCCCGAAGCTTCCTCCACGTGGTAGGTACGTTGATAAAAAAGCTTATTTGTTATTTCAGACTATAATCTATCTCTGTGGTAAATTTCATCGATATCGGCTCAGTAGTTTTTACGTGACAGTAAAAAACCTCAATCCATCCTCACAAACTTTCGCATTTATATTATTAGTAGGATAATTAAAAACCGAGAGTACTATATATACATTAACAACCGTTATGAACACGCCCACTAGTGGGAAGCCACTCGAAGCGGTGGACGTATCAGAAGCCGTCGGCTGGAATGTCACAATCACAGATCGCCAGCGGCCTTAATAATAAAGGTCGACACTAATTTAACGAACTCTGCATCCGCACTGTTATGCCTCGCCTTTCGCCTCCAAGCCAAGGTATAATCTGGTTGCAACTTCGTTTCGCAAGATGAAATCAGAACCTTGACAGATATGTGAGTTATCCTTTGATATATTCCAAGGACAGGTTAAAAGATATTGTATAAATAACGGCTACTTACTAAGATGCGCGATGCAAGGCAGTGCGCGTTAGATGATTGGCGACCTTTATTTTACGGAACTCACATTGAGAGTTAATCAGTCACAATCAGAGGTAATCGGCGTACGCCAGGAATTTCAAAAGACATTTTATAAACGCGATCGCAAAAATATAAGGCATCACAAAAATTTGTGTCACGTCCCACTTGATCGTCGCGCACTGACCTCTGTAATATAAAAACACGTGACAGGCTCCTACTCTAATAATTGACTATTGTGACATTTTTGACAATTTTCACTTTGACATATTGACAGATTTGACATGTAATTTTTGACAGTTAGATTTTTTTTCAAATTGTACAGTTTTGACATTTCTGTCATTCAACTCTGACAACTTCTGACAAATCAGACTTGTTTATTCAGGCCATAAAGAAAGAAGATTCCCGAACAACTATTTGAATTCCGGGAATCAAATGTTGAATGTTGAGTAAGCATTAATATTGATGATTATGATTCCGAAACCCCAAAGAATTTCTTTGTTTAATCATTCTCACTTCCCAACTCTTTATATCCTTGCGTACACATGACTCATCAGCGTATTTACATTAGAGAGATCCATGATTCCACGTTTTTAATCATTAGTAACGTGTAAGGAAGACGTGTTTAATATCGCTTAAGCGTTGCCGAGCGTCGGATGTCCACGGTGATGTTGCATCAAAATCAACATAGCCTACTAAACACGTCATGTTTTTTCGAAATTCATTTTACAATTCAATTATTCTAAAGTTGCTGCTTATTTGAATTTGTATTAAGGATCGGTTTAAGCGTCCAATTAACCTTTCTGAGTGCAGCAATAAGAGTCTGAAGGATCTGATCTATAGCTAATCTCGTAAAGGTGAATATCGACTGGTAAAAATATTGTACTATCAAAAAATTCAGTCAAAACTCTGAGGTAAGAAGCAAAGTGCGAAATGAAAGACCTTAATTAATACATTAAAAAACGCACTATTGCTCGATATATCACACGCAGTGTCTAATATAAGGTGATTAGACTAATGTTGAGCCACAAAAGTTCATTCCAGACGCCCACCAGGTCTAGTAGGCTATGTAGTTGTATGTCATGATGAAGTATCCCATCAAATTTAATTAATTTAAATAAAAACCTTTAGCAAAAATTGGTACAATGGTTCTTAAAATTATAAAATTCTTGATTGTATTTAACATAATTATTTGGTATTTTAATATAGTAGCAACAATTTTAATTTCCTAAAATTTATATTGCTCTTAAGCCCTTGACAAGTTTGAAACCTTGTGACTCTTAGTGCAGCAGTATTACAAGCTTACTACACTATCCGATATACACTACCACACCAACAGGTGGCGTTACATAACTATGTCATGCCATCTGTTGGTACTATATAATACTTACTAGCTAGTAAGCCTAAAATAATCCTGCGCTAAGAAGGTAATAAGGCCTCAGAACTACGATACAAATCGCGTATTTACATATACTTCAAAAGCACATACGTACTCCAATATTTCAATCGCATAGCACAAGCATAAATGCTGTACACTCGGTGTTACATCAATTATTACATAACAGAGGGGTCTTCAGTAAGAATAATGGTACTTCTAATGAGAAACCCTCTAAGCTAAGTGAGATCCCTCCTCAATCCCTCCCCCAAACCCAACTCAGCATTTCACCGTACGCACCCGACCGCCCCGAAACACAACTAATACGATAAAAAATATCTATTTCCAAAATTTCCAAAAAAATCGTACCACCGCGTCTCTGCTCATCCCTGCCTTGATGGCTGTTTAAAAAAGAATATTTATAAATTATCCCTAAATTGTACTGCGCGACGAAAGTCACAAGGCATTATTACAAAAAAACGTAGGAGAGATCGTAAGCGATCGGTAGAAGAAACGGCACTAGTGATGTGTGGCGCTCCCTGCACGCTCGAAGAAACTGACGAGAGACGGAAACGGAGCTAACGACAAAACTCATCGACTTTTCGTCGAAACTTATCCTCTTCCAGTTGACACTTATCGACTGCTCGTCGACACTCATCGAGTTCCCGTCTACACTTAGTAGTAGTCTCGACACGTAACAAACCTATGGGCTAACCTTAATTCAAACTGTCCTATTGCTTCAATTTCTAACTAGTTCCTGGCAGATAAATCTTTAGGAATATAAATACTGATTCAGTTCAACTTCAATCAATGGACAATCAATATGAAAACGATTGGACTGCGTTATGTAATATCGGCAAAACAAAATAGAAAAATAGACAAAGATATTTTTTTACCAAAAATAACTTAAATACTTGACATCCCACCTGGTGGATGCTGTCTAACATGTATAAAAATACATATAACAATGTCTTAGCGTTATGTCATTTCGACAGTAGATAGCTGTCAATGGTTATGTTGACGAAGTTGCTGATAATTTGACAAACAAATAATACCGAGAAATAAACCAAAAACAATATTAACTAATTAACATACTGTTCAATCAACATACTGTTCTAGAAACAATTAAGCGAACCAATTAACAATTCTATGGAGTAATTGACTCAGTAAATAAAGATTACTCATTACTACGCAACACAGTCCAATCGAACCCACTATCATTCACACAATAAAAAAAATAATGCAAACGGGTACTCACGTCTGTTTATTATTTTACCTATATGTCGACCCAGTTGCACGGCAAGACAAAGTATCCAAAAAATTCGTACCTTGCCGTGACCATGACCCATGCAACTGGTTCAAAATATCGGTAAAGTAATAAAAAGATTGTGAGTCCCCGTTTGCATTAAAATGTTTAGTATCCGCGACGATAT
>DWJZ01004548.1:0-15206 GCA_018249125.1 Asbolis capucinus
TAGGCCCCATTATCCCAAATTTAGTTTGCCAAATTGTGGACACCCAAATAAACTGCATAGTCCACAACCGACCCCGGTTGTAATTGTTTTAGTTATTTAAATTTATGTACATTATTCACAATTTTGATTGTTCAGTGTTAGATAGCGGGCAATAGAAATGGATAATAAATTAAAGAGGACCCGGGGAGGCATTACGACCTATTAACATTGAGTGCATTATTGAACAATGGTACACATTTAACATATTTTATATATAAAGCACGTTGCGGAGGGGTAGATATGTACTTTTTAAAATAAAACTATTATTATAATCGCCGATATGGTGAGCTGCCAGTCTATTTGAATAGACTTATAATTCTTAAGGGTTCGCTTTTATCCATTTTGATTGCCCGCGGCGTGTATTTAGTGTAATAAATAATGATAATCAACTATGATGACTATGGAATCGAATATTGCGATAATATACAAAAATAAGTGTTTTGAAAACTGTTAGATATGACAGTACACATATAGGCTCGTTAAACGTTATTCGTAAACAGATGTATAGTGGACAAAACATCTGTTGAAAATATCATTTTTCTATACATCGCAATCATTCAGTTTATTCTTATACTTTATGTGTACCCACAATTACAACATAATGCTAAATGTAACATAATGTTAAATAGTGTATATATATATTACGTTATATAGATTAGCACAATGTTTTGGAAAGTGTATGGTTTGTTAGAAAACAAATTTAGCAATTTTTTGGTAATGCATTTAAACTGTTATATTACCTTGTGTCGAGGTCCGAGACGTCTGTTAAAGTAATTCGATATACTCCTCATTATACCTTTCCGCCTTCGCCCTCTCGCTAGTTCCGGATCGGAAAACGAGGGGGTGACCGGAATGAGGGGTGCGAGCGTTATATTGGGCGGCGCGGGGCGCGGCGGCGGCGGTAGGGGGGGCGTGAAGACCGCGGGCGGCGGCGGTACGGGCGGCGGCACCGACGACGGTATCGTTGGCACCGGCGACAAGCGCGACCGCCGAGTCGACTTCCGACTCACCCGCTGACCGCTGCCTAGCCTCTCTAGAACCAATCTTCTCACAACCTCAGTCTGTTCCTCTCTTTCCCTCTTCAACTCTAGCACCTTATCCGTCGTATCCCGCGGGGGAGTCGGACTCACCGGCGACATTGAATCGGGCGTGAAATTATTTGATAGCGACAGCTCGATGCTTCGCGTCGGCGAATCCGTGCTTCGAGAATTTGTTCTATTAAAGTTTTCACTCGCGGAACGACATATCGCCGGTGAATAAAGCCTTATTGTACCAGAAAATGTACACTTTTGTAGACTATTGTATGAAACGCTGTCTCTAGATTTAGATGTTTCTGATGCTAGTGGGGGTGACGTATCGTCTAAAGAAGCTTCACTTTTACACTCCCCTTCCTCAGTTGCATTTGCAATATAGACGTCTAATCCAAGCTCTGGTTCTTCCTTTTCCAATGGTGGAGATATCTCCGATAAACTGATGGTCTCAAATACGATCTCTATGCCATTCGCATCTTTTTTACAGCTATTACTTGGATCAGTGTTCATATTGGTACAGATTTCCTCGGTTGGCGAAACTTCGTTCGTTTGTACGTCATTTACTTCAGGATTTTGGTCGTTAATGTGTTCGTCGCTGTTACTATTTTTTTCCTCAGCAGTCTCTTTGTCACTTGGTAACTGAACAGATGCTAATGAATTATCTGCTTTCGATTCGTTCTCCGACTTGGAGTCTTGATTGTCTATATACTCTATCACATCTGACATGTCATTAATTGTTTTATCCTGGATAGTATCTACAAAAACAGTACCAGTGGTGGGCCTCACAACAGTTTCAGAGAAACTTCGTTCTATAAAATTCATTGACCTATCATTGCTATGACAGTATTGGTTATAATCGTCATCCACTAACTCCATATAACCTTCATTACGAGGTGTTTTCGGTGTTTCTATCGAGGGGTCCTGATCTCCCTCATCAGCAAACTCAAAATGTTCCGCTGCATTACAATACAATACTGTTTCTGTAGGACTAGTACGCCCACATACGTGTGACGATATTGCAGTCACATTCTTTGCATCGTGCACAAGCTTAGGTCCCTTTAAAGACCTCGGATTCTTACTTCTATTTTTGTCATCTTTCTCATCAAAATTGCAGTCATCTAAAACGGCACTTTCAACCGCCCAGTCGGACAATTCAGTTTCCGTTAAAGCTAACGTTGTCGCGTCTCGGCATGACTCTGATGATTCTGACTCAGCTCCGACCACAGTCGGCCCCGTCGTAGTGGCCGTTCCTGATGCTTTCTCGTCATTGTCTTCAGTGCCGCTGTTGATCAGCATTAGACTATCAAGCTGGATTAATTCGCCGCCCTCGTCGTGAACCTCGACTCTAGGGACCGGCTTGTTCGGGCCGGTTTCAGTATGTGACGAGTCCTCTTCCGAAAGCGAGTCTGACTCAATTTCAGGTAACTTATTAACCGGCACGACGGGTTCCTCCCAGTCTTTTTTACAAAGCGGCGAGTCACCCTTAGTCAAGAGATCGACCGGAGCGTCACTGCACAAATTCTTTATTATGTCGGGCATCGGCTGAATCTTCCTTTCTTCTGTAGCGAATTGAAAAGTGACTGATGGTTTAGGAACTTGGGCGTTAGGCGGCGAGGGCGCAGGGTGTAACATTTTTTGAAACTCCGTTATAGTGGAGCGGAATGCTTCCAGTTTTGTGTCTAGTTGTGATGTGGAGTCAGATTTTCTTACAGCCGGCGGCGAGGGTTCTCCGAGCAAATATTTTCTCTTTAATTCCAGTGCGCGTTTTGTTGCTAAGCCACCCGCGGATCTAGTTCTGCTGAGCGGATACTCCAGTGGTGGTGGTGGCGCGGGAGGAGTGGCTTCAGTTACCAGGATGGCCGGTGGTGATGGCACCGGGGCGCATTCCTCGCGAGCGAACTCACTATCAGTAGACACCTCTGTTGCAGAAGACACCTCCTCATCACTCGATTCACTTTCTTCCTCAGACTCCACCTGTTCGATCATTTGAAGTCATTATATAGTCAATTTATACCTAGAAGATGTACCTAAATTTTAGAAACCGACAGAAGCGTGACTCGTTAAGTTCGAATTAAAATTTAATCAGAAGAATAAAATTATCTACTAATCGCTAAGAACACCGTGCCAAGTGCTTTTTGTCTTTCAAGTTAAATCCACACAGAACATAGATAAGGTAGAAGTCACCACGCCAAAGCTAAGATAACCACCAGTGAAATTGGTGCTCTGCATATCTGAACATCCACACTAACTTACCGTCTACATTGAGATGGCTCTAGGTAAAGTGATTATATCATATATGAACTTGAAAAACGTAGTGACATAATGAAAAAGTATAACATTGTATCTACATGATTCACATATATACATACATATTATACAAAACAAACATAAACAATATTGTGAACTCATTCGCTAAAAAGACGGGCGGTTTAATGTTGGTGTTGTCTGAACAATAAAATACAATACTTCCATTTTAACATTATAATAATATTTAACATAAGCGTCTAACATTAGAATCTGCCAGCTGTAAAATTGCTGTGCTGTGACTTCTTATTAATAACGTCTCTAGACTGTTATTAATAAAAAGTATATTACTATATTATGAAAATTTTTAATAATTTATTGTTATTGTTTAGCAATTTCCAGTTTATCGGTAACAAGACGATAAAATTTTGAAAAAATACAATTATTGTAACTACTTGTAAATACTTCATGGCTCAGAGGTTAAATTAAATTCATATGTCAGCTACTATCGAGTTAAGTTATCAATATATCTAAAAGTAAGCATAAAATATTGAACTAAAACGCTCGAACAAAATAATTCAATTAATGCCCGTCTTTTTTGCAAAAGAGCAAAATTAAGAACGATGTGTCTATACAGAGAAAATTATAGAAATATCTATTAGTGTAAATGAAGCCAAACTATTTCAATATTAACACCACAAGGACAAACATTTTATTTCCATGCAAATGAGTGTCAATACAATAGAAAAGGCAACATTTAAGAATGTAATATTTTTACGTAACAAAAAAAGTAAAGACTTATTTTAAATAAATTAAATTATTTTAAATAAATTAAATTATAAACATAATGTGGAACTGACATTGTACTGCAATATGAAATAAAAATTAGACACGAGGTACCATGTTTTCACAAACTTTTGTTTGTCTGTTCTGTTTGCCTGTATGGATCAAACAGCGATTTTAATCAATTATATTCAACTAATTCCTATAATCATTCATGACTTAATTCTCAATAGTTACGAAAAAAAGGAATGCCAATGGTACATTTCCATCAATTTCTTTAATGTCTTCAGGTATTCTTCACTTAATACTCACATGTGCCTTTTGGCTTAGTGTATTTATGTATTTTTGGCTTTGTGTGTAATGTATTTCTTTTTTATTATCTAATTTGTTCCTTCCGTATAGCCCCCATTTACAAAATTAAATGCCCTACTATGATACTTTTCGTTTACACTCTTCAAATACACAATACGATAAGCGATCGCGTCGGTCGAAAATAGAACGCAAACGAATGTTCAAAACAACAACATTAATTTAAATCGAAGCGCCATCAATGTATTAGTTTTAACTTATTGTTTTATTTCATGATCTCTTATCCATTAATTAAAATATATAGCTTACAGCTAATAATTCTTTGGTGCCATTATAGTGTCCCTAAACTATCGTAACACTGTTAAAAGACTTAGTTAAAGTACATATGATAGGTACTTTCAAGTTATAATGTAATAAATTAGTTATAGAAAATGTAAGTCAGTGTAACAGTGTCAGCTAAGATATTAACGATTATACCGAATGACTATGACAACGATAATGTGTATCTAGAAATATCGCCTAAGATGGCCAACGAAGAAGCCATGCCAAGTTTATAAGTGGCTAATGTCTCCGTAAAAATAAAAAAAGATTTCGTATACACAAGTAATAGAAATATATTAGTCACAGAATACTTAATGGAGTCCTACCTAATATGATAGATGTTTTCAAAATGTAAAGAATTTCGAAGATAAATTCATCGGCTATTTATGAGATTGAGATTACCATTTTATGAAATTGGCGAATTACGTGTATAACCAATATTTAAATACAACAGTCATTCATAATAAGTGCGTAGAAGTAGAGAACCGTATGACACGCAGTATTTATCCAGAATTATCTATCGCAAAATAAAATATTTATTTAATATTATTTTTCATTCGTATAACACAAATTATACGTAAAATTTAATAAGTAATTATTTATTGTGCCGCATAGTCAATAAAAAATACTTGAAATAAATATATAAATGATGATGCATAATAAAACAATAAGTTATTGGAGACGGAAGTTAGTGTGGGCGATACACTCTTACCACGCTCCGACCGCCGCCCCACGGTAAGTAACGCGATAATATCAGCGCATGCGAATTAATATCACACTAATGGGTTTTATTATGATCTGCATTATATCTAAGAAAATCCATGTATGAAGTAAGACAGTTTCTAATAGAGAAAAGTGACCTAGATATTCATCATTTTCTTACAGGACCTTGCTTTGTGAAACGAAGATGTGACTTAAATATATCACCTTATATTCGAGATCATAGCCATATCAGGCCAATATTACATATACATATATTATGGGACTTATGGCGAAATAATTTAGCGCACGAAACCTTATCTAGTGTCTTAGCACCATAATTGGAAATGATCACCGACAAGATCGAAAACTACGGAACTCAAGTACTTATACTCCCAGGAAAAAGTGACATGACGAAAGACAGAAACATGATACACATCGAACAGCGGAGCATTTAGCGTGGGACACGAGAGTGGAGCGGCGGCGCGTGCAGGAGGCGTCTGACCTCCCCGGTGCGGCGTCGTAACGTTGTCGTGTCGTGGTCGTGGCGGTGGCGTGGCGACGTGTTGGCGACGTGAGTTAGGCGATGACGCAGCGGGATACCTCGCTGCTGTCTGTGGGCGGGCGCGCGTCTGCCGGCACCTCCAGCCGCCGCGCCTCGCGAGCCGCTCGCATCCGAGAACACGACTCGTTGCCGGATGACTCTGCGCCTATAACACCCGCGCATACAAATTGCACAAACTTCTTGTACAAATAATAATAATAATATATGAAAATTTGAAGAATCTTGGCAATCCCTGAACATAGGACGAAAAACACTGTAGATACTTGATCTCAAAATGTTGCTTCTACTTTAAGGAGAAAAATTTACAAAGTATAATTTATTCATTTATATATAAATTTAAATATCACAGCCAAGTCTTGGATTTATATGAATGTATGGTAATTTCAAACATCAGTCTCAGAATCTACAACTATGGAATGTAATCCTTGTAAAACATAGATAGATACGATTTTACAACCCTGTGAAAGACTAGGGGCTCTTTGGTACCTCTTCGGCTACTAAAGAGTACCTGGATAAAATATTTTCATCGGTCGAGTCTATACCATAGTCTGTCACTTACCATCATCTGAATAATCGTCGTAACCAAATGAGTCATCAGAGAAGTAAAGGTGCCTTTGGGGGCATGGAGCGGCGATGCCGATCGGCTCCGGAGACTGTTCTGCTTCGTTGTCACTGTCGTCTGCGTCCGTGTATTCGTCCGAACTCGACTCTTCCTCGTCACTGTTTATACAATAATATTAGAAAATCGTCTAATGAATGTACATGTTGGAGTAGAAAACGCGAACATCATTAGGCTGTTAAAACACAAGTGGTTATTAGACTTATCGTTTGTTTTGTAGAATTGTAACTTGTATACATTTTAAAAATGCTATAACATTTTTGGGCAATAGGCGTTAGGGTTTGATGGTAAAGATTATTCTATGTGCAAAACAGTCCGTGCTGCTGAAAAGTTATTGCTTACTGTATCACGCAGTATATACCTGATGGTGACCATGCACGGAAGATATAAATATACACTATAGAGGTCATTTTCATGATCATATAAATCATGATCACCTAATACTACCTTGGTAAAGAGGGAGAGTAGTGCTAAAAGGCTCATTTGTGAAAGGGATTTACAAGCACAGTCGCAGGGTAAAGAGCTTCTCCGTATTCTATAGGGATAATTTGGAAGAGTGTAGGCAGGATTTATTCGATATCTTTCCCCGTTTCCCTTGGTCCATCGAACAACCAAACTTATGGCGGGTATGAATCGTTATCCTGTGATCAACCAACCAGTTCAAACGACGCGGTTTTCCATTTCATTCATTATGCATACCGCGTAGGGATGGAACAACTCTCCTAAGACTTCTTCGTCGTCTTCCTGAATACGGATGATGAGTCTTCAAGAAAAACGTGATTAGGCATTTACTAAATAAGAGCACCCAACATCTTAGACATCATAGCCACCATAGGTGTAATTTATGTCAAGCTTAGTGCTTTCTTAATTTATTATGGAAAACGCCAATAACAATACTTTTAATTATAACGATAAAAAAACAAGTCAAAAATCAATCAATCAATAAATTACAGGCCATTTTGTCTAGTTGTTAGTGAACCTGACTGCTATACCGAAGGTCGTGGATTCGATTTCCATCCAGGTCAAACTTTTTTGTGATGAGCAGAAATGTTTGTTCTGTGTGTCTGAGTGTAAATATCTATATAAGTATGTATTTAAAATATATATGTATGTCTGTCAGTTTTCAGATCACCATAGTACAAGCTTATGGTTAGTTTGGTTTCGCGATTACCTAAGTCCGCCGGCAGCAGAGGTCTCTGAGGCAAGGAAGTTTCTGTCGGTCCATTCGTCCTCGTCGATCTCCCGGGCGCCATCCGACAGCTCGAGACTGATGCGCTCGGGCGTGGGCGGCGTGGGCTGGACGTGCGCCAAGTCCACGGTGTCACGCCCAACGCCTGAATGACGTAAACACACCAGTCGGCTGCCGTACCGCTCCATCGTGTAATTGCTGCATTTAAAATAACATATACAAGTTATTTTTTTCATTTCCATAAAATACACACAAATTATATCTGTAAACAACCCGCCAATTATGGACGGAGAAAGTCTGCTCACTTATATTATATGCCTTCTCAAAACATGTAGCGTTCCTATGAAGAAGCGTGTGTACCAATCCGTGGTTGCTTGAATTGTTTGTTTTTGCAACGACAATATTTAAAATGTATACTATCCACGTTAGCTGCCTGGCAATAATCGCTTCTATCGTACTGCGTGTATGCATATTTCTCCCGGCAATGTTCACGGACGAAATCTTCTGATACCAACTTTCATCAAAATCGGTTCAAATAAATTTGTCTGTCTGTTTATTTCAAAGGCTATAACTGACCCCGGCCGCAGCACAGCCTTGCAGACGGCGCAACGAAAGCACGCGCGGTGCAGATGCAGTCCGTCAGCCGTGACGCCCTCTGCCGCGAAAACGCGCGTGCCGCACGCCGCGCACTGCATGCCCGTCGTCGCCGGGCCGCGCCAACTCTTCTTGAACTGCAATAAATTACTGTTATACCACCTCGAAACAATTGGGACGAGATCGAATTGCATTCTACCTACATCTATAGGCTTAACGAGGGAGAAGCGGAGGTCAGCAGTCCCCCCTAAAATCGGGTAATGTACGGTTGACAAATAAGTACATACATACTTAGTATAACACGTCAAGATACAGAAAAATATCTTGCGTGTCCTACCTTACTTGGGTAGGCCCGTATGTACATCTAACTATAACCTACATAAATCTTCAATAAGCCTTTATCTAGAACAGCCAGCGTTCAAAATGGAAGTAAAATTCTATTAAGTAAATATTATAGAGGATGGAAAAATCATTACACGAGAATAACTACTCTTTTTAGAGCAGCATGTGAAGTATGGTTTCCGTTTACATCAAATTATTTGTTTCTGTCTGAATTACGATATAAGTTAACTACACCACAGCTTACTATAAATTGGCTTACAACTCCACTCTAGTTACTCTCGTGAAAATGAAAGCAGCTAAGACATAATAGATGTAAACACATGTATCTTGGTTGGCAGACTTATAATTATTTCTTTCTTTCTTATTAGTGTCCACTTTAGTTATGAGATTTCCATCTTAAAATTGAACATGAAAGACAAAAAAACCAATCGTACCTCTTCCTTTTGTTGCGCTTTTGCGGGTTCAGGTTCTTCCTTTTTAACGAACTTAGTCGCTAAGTTGGCGACCTGCAAAAATAAATATTAAAATAAAAAAGCAATATTAAGTAATAAAATAATTATTAAATTTAATAAGTAGGTACATCTATATATTCTTAAAGGGCGATAATATTGCCAACAGTTCCATTTAATTCTTTCCAAGATGGAAGACTATGATACAACGAAGTTATCATGTGTATATAGAATTTATTATAATTGGTAACCTTTTTAGTTCCGTGGTCAGGTCTGCCAGAGTCTCTCAACTTTTGGTCAATTTTTTGAAGGGTCTCGTCGATCTCACCCCACTTTTCTTCACCACCTTCTCCTTCTTTCAGTTTCCGCTGACGACCCAAAAACTGTAATACACATACACACTATAATATACTACATAATAATAATAAGTAATATAATGTCTACATAGTAATAATAAGTATTGAAATTAAATAAAAAATATTTCAGCCTTATATTGAGCCTTGCTCAGTAGTCTTCGAAAGAAGTGTAAATACGCATTTACTAATACTCCTACTAATGCCCCTAAAATCTTAGAAATTACACCACATATCATTATGTGAGTTCGTCGTCAAGCATTCACTTCTTACGTGTAAGAAAATATAACACCACGGAACGGAAAAGATAATGTGGAAGTGCCGCAACAATGATACTAGTTTTCTAATATACCAAAAATTACCTGCTCCCTGTCCCATTTAGGTACTTTTTCCGCTGTCTTCGGCTCGGGCCTGCCAAGTCGGTTTTCCATGATTTTCCGTTCGATCTCTTTAACATTCCAGTCGTCTCTCTCTATTTTGCCGACGGAGCGCATAAGGTCCTTCGGCTTTGAGGATTTCGGCGCGGCTGAAGCGGTGTTCGTGTTGGAGAGTTCGGCGGCGAGACGAGCAACGCGAGCGCCCCCTCCCACCGCCCTCCCGCCGCTGCCCACAGCGCGCCCTTCCTCCTATAATGTCAGCTAAATTAAAGATTTCGTCTTAGGAACTCACGGTTCGTTGGAAGCCAATATTATACACAAGAAGAGTATCAATATTATTATACTACATTATTTTCGTACGTTACTAGTTTCAGAGTCCGTAGCACTACTTAACTCGTCATCTGCTTTTAAAAAACCATTTACGTAAATATCAATTCAAATTACTGTTGATATTTTATGTTCATTTTTGCAACCTACATTTTTCTACATAAATAATTTAGCATTATGTAAGCAACCAATTAGTAGTATAATTGGACATATTAATAGGAAAGGTGTATTATTAATAAATACCAAGTTAAGCTAATTTCTGCTTTTTCCAATAAATTTAAGAGGTAAAATAGAGGTAAAGGGAGGCCTGATAAGGCAAAAGTCAATATGTATTGTAAAACCCATCAAGAAAAATCAGAAATTCGCTAAAGACAAGTGAGTTACACCATGCACACACAAAACAATATAATTATAGTAATTCTACTTATATTATGGTTGAAATACTTAGGTTGTAAAGAATATTTTTACAATAAGAGTTCGTGCATTCGATATGAGGAGCAATGTGCGATCGTTGTCCTTTCTTAAGCAACGCCGTGAAAGACTGTGGCTTATCACGCATAATTCTTATTGCTTGTACCGCGATGAACAGTGAATGATGTCAAAAATATTGGCTATATGGCAACAAACACTGTCACATCCTCAATCATCATCAACGTTAGTCTCACCATGCAACACACAACGCCACACGTATCTCACATAATGTTGCAACTTCTTCTCCAGTTTCTTTACTCGCTCGTCAAACTGCGGCGCGCTCGCTCTGTATTGCTGTAGTCCGTAGTCATGCTCCAAGTCCGTTGTGGTCGAGAAGTCTAATCGCGGCTCCGTCGCTAACATCTGTAAGCTCTTTTCGAACCGCTGTCGCATTATTTCTCGAGCCGCCTTTCGTCTCCCGCCGTTCTTGGGCCGTTTAGCCTCTGCACTTTTCTTTTGTATCATATCTGACACCCTCTGCATTCGGAAAGCCATGTCTCCAGAATTCCTCCGCTGTGGCGAGGGCTCGGGACTCTGCCGCGGCTTGCTACCCTGAATAAGATCTACTACCCTTTGTTTCCGAAGGGCCATTTCGGGATTGCCAATAGATTCCATACGCTTCGATCTATCGGGACTAGGAGTATCGCGTCGTTTCCCTTCGATTATTTCTTCCATGCGCTGGCGGCGAAGTGCCATCTCTGGATTACCTATTGAACCGGAACGAACCGATCTACTCTCTGGACTAGGCGTATGCCTTCTTTTATGCCCCTCGAATATTTGTGCTATACGCCTCGTGTTGTTGGCTATCTCCGTCGATCCTATAGAACTAGAACGACCGTATGGAAGGGAAGAATCTGGACTCTGAGAGTACCTAGTTCGGTTGGTGGCTATTACTTCAGATAACCTTCTTGCCTGGGGTATTGGAGCTTCGGTAGATGGTGATCTCTTAAGTTCCTTTTTTTTTACTGATTCTTTGGATGGTGTTCGTGAAAATTGTTTTTTCTTGTGTGCTTCTGCACCGCTAACTAATGTGACGTCGGTATCAGGGGAATCATCCAGGAAAATATCTGAAAAATCTGGAACTCTAATAGTATCAGCGTCTAAGCCTTTCAATTTCCTTTGTGGTTTTACTGGTTTCGCGTTTGTCTTAGTATCTTGAAAGAATCGAGTTAAATTAGTCGGCTGCTTTATTTCCTTAGGCTTTGCTTTTGGTTTTGCATTACCTTGCAAGAGCTGCGCTAAAGAGTTCCTCACGATTTTGGGGTCAGGCGAATCTTCGGGATCCAGTAAAGCTAGTATTTGTTCTTGTAAATCTTTTTGTTTGTCGTTATGTTTTTCTTCGTGTGATATAGCATCGTGTCCTTCGATCAGTCTCGCTAATTGTGTAATATCGTTAAGATCTAATTTGCCAATCTTTTTTCGAATGTATTCTGCTGGATCGTTACTTACTTGTGGGGTTCGTACAGATCGTCTCTTCTTTTTGTAGCTCGAGTGAGACTTGTCAGTGTCTGCTGCATCTAAATACAAAATATATGTTAAGCAAATATACACTGAAAAACAATAAGTCGGATGTATTGAGTTGCAGTACAAACAGAAAATACTTACTCGAATAGTTAGAAATTGATTGTTCAGTATTTCGCAAATGCTTCTCCTTTTGCTGACTTTGTTTAATCTGTAAAAGTTTTAAAATAAATACAAACATATTTGCAGAGGAACCTGTAAAAATCTCAACACTGTCTAATCATATAAATCAGTTTACAAGTTATTACGTACCTGATCAAACATGTCACTCTGGTGGTGTATATGCGGAACTTCTCCTTTAAATGCATTGTACACCCTCCCCAAGAACGAGCGCAACTTAGTGTCAGCCACGTCACGAGGTGACCCATTTGGACCAAATGGAACGGTTATACCTATGGACAAGAATGAGAAGGGTTAATGCCATAGTATGCCTTTGCATTAAAGTTTTTTTTTAAATTTGTACTTAATCTTTCTGGGTAAAATCACTCAAGAGATTTGCAAGTCATATACATTTGATAGAAACAGTTCCGTATTAGTAAATAATAGTTTAAATTATTGAATAATGTCTTTTTGGATCGAATGGCTAAAACAATGTTAACGTGAAACGAAAATCGCTCGAAACTACAGTAGAAATAAAATGAATGTCGTTACTCACCAAACTCATGTTGTAGTACGTTATAGACGGCGCGCGGGGGCGTGGCAGACGGCAACAGGTCCGGTCGGTAGCGGCGCATCACCGCGGCCAGTGCGGGTGCATCCGCCGCGCCACGCAGCCCACCCTCCACACCGCCCGCGCCCGCACCCGCCCACGACACTAGCGCCTCGTCTGATACCTCCGGCTCTATATCATTCTTATACTGTAGTACACTGCGAACTTTTTTACAGTCGGCCCATATGAAGAATCATATCTTTAATGCGAGCCACTGACACACAACCACTTACACGATCACTCACAACTATTACTTCCCCAGTAAGATTACTGAGTAGTACTCCCAGTGTATATCGAAACATGCCCTAAAGTTTCCTCTTTTCTATCTCTGCAGATTCGAATCATTATATCAACTAACCGGGAATCTTACCTCTTCGGCGTTTCTTCGCTGTAGTGGGCGCATCTAATGGTAGCGGTTCGTCTGAGTCGTAGAAGGATGTGACTCGGTGCGGTGTGACGGCTGTACGGTTCAAGTTGGGATAGCGAGTACCGGGATCCAGGGTGTATGCACCGAAATCACGGTGAAGATTCTCTGGGGTCGTTTGAGCTGAAGCAAAATATACATATTTCACATGAAATGCAATATAGAATATTTAAAAATAAACTTAAACAAGAAATATTTTTAATAAACATCATAGAATAATCTGAAAATATTGCACCATCGCATCTCACACGGTCTTCAAATAAAAGAATTTGAGTCGTTAGGCTTTACACACATGCAAACGCAGCATGGTTTGAGGGTGGAGAATAAAGTGTCGTAGTTCTTATTTTCTTCCCATGCTATTCAAAATTTATTCCTGGGGGAGAGAAAATATGGGAAAACAGGAAAAAGCTAATAAGTCTATAATTGTAACTAATAAATCAAGATATTTTACCCAGCAGGCGATATATAGACTCTCGTTCAGCGATAACTTCGAGCGGGTGGGGGACGGGAGAGAAGCCCCAGGCGCGCACGGCCCACGCGGCGTCCAGTGCGGACAGGAAGCCGCGCGCGCAGCCTGAGCCCGTCGGCCAGAAGGGCTCCAGGAGACTGTCGCCTACTAGTTGACAGAGCAGCTTGCGGCCGTGTCGCTCGTATACCTGACATCAATTTGGCACCTAATTGGTGTTGTGTTTTGTGGACATTCAGAGACCAAATTATAATTGAATATTACCACTTAATTGCAATAATTGTTGTCGCACAATTTGCCAGTGCCATCAATAGGTTAGAAGAGAACTTTTAATCTGTACTCTCCATTCACGTCAAACTCAGTGGTCACAAAATGTCATGTCATTGCCAAATTGCCACAAATTGCCAAGTGTTGCCACAGTCAATTTCAATATTCCAACAGGTGTGCTAACGTATTTTGTACTGTGAAGCAGTACAAAAGTTGCACATAAAAAAGGTTTTCAATAATTCCTGCTGTAACCCACAAATTTCAGTAATCTACACGAAAAGATTTTTGACATTTATAATGAAAATATCTAGATATCCGTTTTGATGAAATGCTGTACAGAAGTTTCTAGAGATTATAGAACCACGGGCAATCGATTTTTTAAATGAAGTATGCGGTTTACATCATGAGTGATTTGCCATTGATATGATAGGGTCTTTTAAAACATTTCAACGTGCATATATGTATGTATATGTTACACTTCAGAACGCAATATTTAGGTAGTCAGGTAAATTTTTTAAATAATATACAGCTCATACCATGCTAGCATTCTCAGCAGCGTACATGGAAGTGAAGTCAAAGAGTGCAACATCTGGTTCCCCGTAGTGGTTGAGAGCGAAGTCCCGCAGTGGGAGGCGGCCGTCTGTCGAGAAGCGCGCCGCCTCTTGAGCGTATCGCATCAACGCCGCGCGATCCACGTTCTCCGCGCTCAGTAAACGCGACACTTCAGCGTAGTCCTGGAAAAACAATCAATTTATGTATAAATATTATTTACAAGACCAGAAGTGGCCATCACTAGATTATAACTGGAGGTCTAATGGGATAAACTAACTGGAAGGATAAATAAGGTGGCACATGTGGTACAGGCCACCGAGGGGTGTTTCCAATTTTTGTTCTTTTTCATGTGTAATATTCGAAGTATAGTTTTCATTGTAATACTACTTTAGCGAAGGGGAGATCTCCAGCCAGCCGAGGTGTAATGCCAAGGGAGCGGCCGAGCTCCGACAATTGTTAGTCGGAACTTGTATATATGTATGCTAACGATACAGAAAACTCCGACAGCGTGATTCAGGTTTTGTCGTGACGTCATCGTATGACGTGTTGTGCGAT
>DWJZ01004549.1:0-15204 GCA_018249125.1 Asbolis capucinus
CAGAATTTTTTTATGTGGATTGATTTTGATAATTCTTTTTTTGATCAAAAACAGTACTGGTCATGTGGTGCCATTATATTTTGGACGATATTTGAGGAGCAGTTATGGATTATTCTTAAACAACATCTGGGCAGTGGTTTTTGAGTTATTAGAATTTATATTGATTTTCTTATTTGTTATTAACTTTATATTGGGTACTTCAATTTTATAGTTCTTTTTTTTGTTCAAAAGCGATAAGCGGTCTTGACAGATAATTTATTTTCATTTTGAGCGACATCTGACGATTACTTTTTGAGCTATCTTTAATAATGTGTATTTACCTGGTGGCGATTCCGTTGACAATGATAATTTCATTGTATTAATTGTCGGAGGCATTCGAAGTCGGTTTTTTTAAATAGAACTTTTGCCGCGGTGGCGTTAATACGTAAGTACCAGAAAAATTTACACAAAAAAATATAAGCCATTAAAAAAATTAAAACAACTATGCATTTACAACTTTCCAGAATTAACGTGCCCCAAATTATTTTAATATCATAATCGTGCTAACTCAGCACCACGTCATGCGTGGAAGACACGTTGACTTTCAAGAAGTACATTACTACATGTAATTAATGATGTAAATATTTAATAGGAAAAGTGTAAATTAAAGAATATTCATGTAATTTAAAAAAAAATACCTTAATCACCTCGGAAAAACACAACTCCTTTCGTTTCGTGTAGTATGTTATTTATTGACACAGATTGGAATATTTTCAATTTAGTTTATAGCTTGATAAAAAAATGAAGAATGTACTATATTTCAAACTATTTAACAATAACAACAAGCGGTTACCAGATTAGGTATTCGTCGCATCACAGTTCGTCGTCATCTAGGTAGGTAGGTATGATAATATAACAGTAACACTTGTCAAGTCTTCATTAAAGACAGCACTGACTCAATGTCACTGTCAATATTTGACATTGATAAATTAGTGACATAGACCATAAATCACGTTTCGCGAGTACTTTAATTTTTTAAAGTACCTAAAATCTGTGCTACTGATTTTAACCATTTTTATTATTTATCCCGGGTTCACCTACCAAGCATAATAAAATATCGCTTCCTATGTTTCATATCTATTAAACTTTAGACACATAATATATTTTCATACTTTAAGCAAATGTTGCCTTATTCACAGTCCTAGCCGATGAAACAGGAAATTTCAAGCTTCAATATAAGCTTGAAATTTGAAGAATGTTTTCAAAACTTCTCGACAGTTTGTTTCAGTCACATCTATGTATATAAATATAATAGTTTGTTTCATTAAAAACACTATACAGATTTACAGTCATCAATTCCTATATAAGTATAAATGGTTTTTCTACTGTATAGCTAATAATAAATCGTAGATAGTCCTCAGTACACTAATATACATTATTTTACAAAATATTTTTTATAGTTCTTTTTATAGCATTTATTTTTAATTTTAAAAAATTGTAATTTGAAGTACAGTTCTATAATGTATGTACATGTCATTTAAACACGCATAATTCTCCGGATAAAGCAACTTATCCCCTGAAGTTTGTACCGATGGGTATTACAAGTTAAACCTAAAGATCGCTAATAGGAATTAATAATTAACTAGTTAATAATGAATCACTAGAGATAAAACATTAAAATTCATATTTGCAAGTTCGCAGTTCGTTTATTATAAATAAATACTAAAATACCACATTCCACTGCCTTAGGAGATTGTTTCATGAACTACTGAAAGTATATACTGCCTTCACACATACCTTTACTATTGTAGCATATTGAAGCAAAACAAATCTGAAGAATAACTTTTAGTTCGAACCCCTTATTTGAGATATAACATAACTTTTGCAATAATAAGATATATTATACTGAAATTTTCTCGAAAACTTGTCATCATGCGTAGTCACATAATTTTAGTTCCACAAGTACTTGTGTCATAAACAGTGTGATAAAGATAAAGATCATATTAGATAAAAAACTGGTTAAAACAATATAATTCACAAAGGTCTCCATTTTATTTATCCGACTGAACCACTAAACTTGTCGATTGATTGGTACTCTTCTTATTGCACATATTATAACTATATTTATTTTTCCGTTTACTCAAATTGCTTTGCAGATTTGCAATAAATAGCAGTGAGACATTTATATAATAGCTGGTACACGTACGGTGGCATTAGCAGAGGTGTTTTTAATTTTTAACTGGTAACATTGCCTTCAACATTCCTACTGTGTAAAATAGAATCGACTGAACCGAATTTGACTTGACTGTGACGTGTGTGAGTGAGATGTGAATTCACTTTTTAGTAATTTGGAGTTATTGTGTTATGGTTTTTATCAATTTTGTTTAATAGTACATTCTTAGAATAATTTCTTAATTTCCATAAAATTAAGTAATGGTGTTGTGCAAGTACATAAGTGCCAACTTTTCGTAAACGAATCTGTATATTTTAAGTATAATAACACGAAATTAGGATAGGTTGTTGATCCTCAAACAAAAACCTTGTTGATCGATCTTAAATCGTTTTATTTAAATCGTGAAGTAAATATTGTAGAATGGGGGATAAGGACGACTATTTGACTTCTTACCGAGTGTTTTTTGAGAACTTTGCGGCTACTGTGAACCCGGAGGACCAGTTGCCTGTACAAATTGCTGGATACACCATTACAGAGGCCGAGTTACCGGGCGAAGTCATATACTGGACCACCCAGTATTTAACGGAAAAGTAAGTACTAAATTTAAATTGTTCATAAGTATCTCGTTCACTTATGATATTTCATTTATTTAAATATTATTTATTTCGATTGTGTATCTTGTCACAAATTTATTAAATTAAAAACACGATTCAATTTTGTGTATTGTTTGAAGTAATATTTACGGGTATTGCGCGTAATATAGAACAATTTTGTAAATAAGGAAAGTGTTTTAGTTATTAGTCATGCTTTTGCTTTCAGAGTTTATAACTGCTGACATAATTTCTATTATATTACCTTGTTGATTCATTTGTGATGTTAAGTTGGTTATATTGGTTCAGTTATTTTCTCGTTCTTTAGTACTAGCTAAAAGGAAAATTATATTTGACATCTTCCATAATTATTAATAATAAATTAATATCTTTGGACAATTCACAAACAGCCATCTGATCCCAAACTGACTGTAAACTATGGTGAAGTGGCAACTGATAACCATACATATATATTTTTAAATACATACTTATGTAGATATTTACAGACCGAACAAACATTCCTGCTCATTACAGTAAAGTTTGACCAGGGTGGGAATTGAAACCACAACCTTTTCGCTAAGCCCCTGTCATTTTTTATTACTATTTAGTGTATAAGTGTTAGTAATACATTTTTAGCAGTCAATGAACTATTGATGATAATACTTACATAGTTGACAGACAGACTATAGTTTATACACGAAAATGTTATATAATCATTCACCATAGCATTTTAAATATCAAAAAAGTAATTGTAAAAGAGATAATTATAAGTTTTAAATTTCAATATTATGATGTAAAGGGTGCATTAATGTTTTATTTTAGTCTTTGTTATTGAAACAATGATTTAATTTAAAATGAATAATTGCTGAGCAAATTTCAACTATTATCTTTTATCTTTATTCAGCCAGCATATAAAAAATGAGAATTTTTATATGTTTATAATATTTTTTTTACATTTTAATTGGGTGAAATTAATGACTTTTTCTTGGTTTTGTTAAGGTAAAATATGTGTTTATTTTTTATTGTTGGGGGCAGGAAACTGTTTTATATAGGTAAGCTACTATGGAATGGGTACCTGACACAATAATATTATTCAGAGTTCATTGTAAGTCAAGGCAATACACTGATAACTTTAAGTTAAATATTGAAAATAAAAGGATGTAAACATAGTCTGGCATCTGTTCTATAGGCTACTGACCCTACTTCACCTGAGATGTTTGCACAAGTGTCTGTGACGGGAAGTTACTTATGGTTTTTTAACTTGGTCTTTTAGAAGTTATGGCTGCAGTGCATCATAATTGTTTCTTTCACCAAATATAAGAGTAAAAAACTTTAAAAACAAAAAAAATATTATCAACATTTTATCAACCATATTGAAAATGAAGGCAGTTCTTTCTATCTTTTATTACATGCAAAATTATAACATACTAATAAAGTTTTTTTCTATAATTAATAAATTAATGCTTGACCACAATTCCACCTTATAGTAAGCAGCAAAGTGTTCCAGGTGATAAAGCACACTAATTTAGCAAAAACCTATTCACTCTTGATTTGAAGATGTTTAAATTGTAATTGAATGGAACCACTGATGATTTAAAGATCTATCTAGATACATACATATATATATTTGTATTTCCTCAGCTATCAGCTCCAAAACAATTTGTCAGATGTTGTCCATTCTTTTTTATCGCCCACACGAAAGGGACGTAGCAATTTCATTAAAGTTTGTGTAGAAGTTTGATATATAGAACAAAACATGTCACAACCAGCCTAGTTTTTGCAAGCTACAGGTGTGGTGTGTTAGGGAAAACATTTCAAAAACTTAATCAAACACATGAAAGAAAGCAAAACATAAACTTTAATTTAAATGAATAATTATGAAATGGAATTGTTTTCTATAAAATCTTCTTTACTTCAAAAATTAAGGTTAAAACAATCACAAACTTTTGGTATCTAGGTTCTTTTGAGGTAACATAATGTTATAGTATGCTCTGTTTCTTCTGCACCAGATATTATTGAATTGTTATTTGTAGTCATACATAGTAGACACACTCGCTATGTTCCTCCAGGGTTCTGTCTTCTAAAAGTTGAGTAGGTAATAAGCGGGTACCCCTCTTTACTTTCACATGAAGGGTAGTAGTAGTACTGGACAAGGCAAAATCCAGAGAAGGGAAAATGCTTTCACTTGGTTATACACACACACATATATACATATATTGGTATTTTAGTAGCCAACCCAAGTGTCCGTCCCAACCCGTTCCGATATGATTTAACGATTGCTATCTTACGACAACAACCGGGACCGACGGTTTTACGTGCCCTCCAAAGCACGGAAGCGTTCATGAGATTTTTGCTACTACCGGTCACCCATCCTTCTACAGACCTCGCCTGCTGTTGCGAAACAAGCTGCCGGGTTATGAGCGCTTCGCCTGTGTGTTGTATTGATGAAATGTAGCCTATGTTCTGTTCCAAACTATAATCTGAATCAAATTTCATTCTCATTCCCTTTGTCCTTATTACGTATGTATGTGTACTATGTACTTAATATTATTTATAAATTAATTTGCCCGCATCCTAAAGAGTAAGCTTTACGAAGAGGGGATAAGTAGGTGTTTATTCAAACCGTGTAAGATTAATTTTTATGTCTATTTGACATGTCTAAGGTTTAACAATATCTTTTAAACCGATAATTAGTTTTTTCAGATATTGCTTACGACAAATTTATTTTCCGTTTGTTTTTAAAATCCATCATGATCATATGAAACCTATTTATTGGTATTGGCATGCATGTGGAATAAAAAATAGTTTATCCTATTGTACCCTTTGATGTTGTAGCAATGTGCACAACTTCGTCTGCTTATTTGCATTCATTTGAAATCCATTGTTTGCTTCATTGCGTTTCAATTTTTAGTCGCAAGATTTGACACTTGAAGCCTGATAGGAGAGACTTTGCAAAACGAAATTGTGTTATAACTGATAATTGTTGTAAGAAACTATATGTATGTTACTGATGGTTTTTAGTGAGGAAAAGAATGAGAAAATATGATTATGTATGTCTGTTTGACTGGGCTTTATACATTGGTCTGAGAATCGGCTTATCAGATTTGAATGTTTTCACTAATGTGTTACTAAGCTTGGAATTACATTTGGTAAAAGATTTTGTACGCAAATAAAAAGATATACCCTCTTAATCCCGCCAACTTAGATGTACAGCATAGCAAAGACATTTTCATGTCGATTGAACCGTTTGAAACTCTATAAAACGTTTAAATTAATAATAATCTTATATTTTATAACAATGTTAGGCGTCCGTAAAGGTGTAAAAAACTACCATAAAATATCCTTATATCGCGTACGCTGCGAAAATTATTGACAATAGAGCAATGTGATATGCTACAGTTCTATAGAGGACATCAATATCTACAAATAAAACCGCAACACCGTATGTTTAACTGTTACTTATGCCACTGTAACTACTTTTTTCTGGTAACTGGTACTTTCGAAGCGAATAGAAGGTAGTTTCTAGTATGAAATAAAATTAGTTTAGATAGTGAAGAGTCAACTCAATTGCGTATTTAACATTAACTGGTAGGACGTATACAATTACGTGAACAGGGAAGTGCAAGTATAACATTATCTAATCGTTCTAAAAGTAACTAGACCGGAAAGATTTTGCGATTGTTATTACAATTCACATTTGTAAACGTACATATGTTGATATGGTGCAATGTTATAAGTAACAGTCACCAGTACTTTTACCAAAAGAAAATACGCGAGGTTGTTTTACTTCTGACTCGTTGTACACACAGTTTCACTCGCATTCATTTTAAGGAAAGACGTACTAAGCTCCTAAAATGTTATTTTTTCCTCGTTTGCAACATTTCTTATTATTTCTTAGCTCGTATTCGTTGTAGCGTGATAGTATATAGCCTATATAGACTTCCTCGGGATATGAACTATCTGATATAGAAAGAATATTTCAATTCGAACCAGTAGACCTTAGATCAGCGGGTTCAAACAAATAAATAAACTCTTCAGCTTAACAATATTAGTATAGATTTAAAAAATAAATAAATCATTTTTTTTTGTAAAAATAGTAACTGCTCTCGCTTTGCTTCGGAAATAATAGTGCCTAAATAACAATAGAATGATTTAATTCC
Source organism: Asbolis capucinus (assembly GCA_018249125.1). Classification (NCBI taxonomy): domain Eukaryota; kingdom Metazoa; phylum Arthropoda; class Insecta; order Lepidoptera; family Hesperiidae; genus Asbolis; species Asbolis capucinus. The sequence continues at coordinate 6,903 of DWJZ01004549.1, forward strand.
CTAGTTGCTCAGTTTCACGGCTGTGCGTTACGTGTATGCATAAAGATAAAGAACAAAGACAATTTCTATTACATGCTTGTGATTATGGTCGGTGAGAACTTGTCAAATTTGTACTGTAAAAATTCCAGATCGATTTTGCACCAAGTGTACTGATCTCTCTATCTCTGTATGATCTCTGCGGCCGTGATAATATAATCAAGATTTATATTTAAAAAAAAAGCAAATTATGAATAATTCTAATATTAATAGTACTATTTGCAGTTGCTATCTCTTTACCGGCCTGATGTAGGTCGCGAGCTCTTCTCGTAATTAAACTCTTGACATCATTACGTATTTTTTGCCGCTCAGGCTTTTAACATCGCCTAAAGACCGCTCTCAATCGTCAGCGAATATTTAAAGTGTGCCCTTCGGAGCACGGAAACGGGAAAGATGTTGATGATTATAAGCCGTTGAGCAATGAGATTTCAGTAATTTTGTATTTGTACTCTGAACTTGTAACAAGTATTGAATGTACAGAAAAATGCTCTTTGAGTTTGATTATAGTACCTATAGATTATTTATATTTCTTTTATTTGCTAGCTCGCTAGTAGTGAAGCTCGTACAGGACTAGTCGTGTCATTTTTCATGTAATTGGTTGAACGCTCCATTAAGTTCATTCGCCGTAAAATAGCGTAAATTGTGTTACGGTGCCGTCCGTCCGTCCTTGCATAACATCTCATGCCATTAATGCAAGTATAACAATGTTATTCCACAGTTTTTTTTGCTGTGGTGTTTTGTAATTTAGACGATTTTTGTTACGATAAACCTGTTATGTTGTGTGCATGTGTGTATGTGTACAAAGTTATTTTTTGGTGCCTACATACCATAGGTACCGCATTGTGTAGATAGGGTTCATATATAAGTGTGACAGGATGATGACGTCAACAGACAGACAACAAATAGACACATAGAAGCTTAACAGTAGACAGTTTCATTCTAATAACAGCACACTGGCCAAAAAATCTCGGTGTTTGTTTCAAAATGCCAAGGTCTGCGTCACGTTATTTCGAATTTTAAATAGTAAAATTGACTAACTTTTAACATAAATCTGTATGATTTTAAACATTTATCGTGGACAGTAAACATTTTTAAAACTTTTTAAATATCGGTATATATAACAATAATCGCGAATAATCCGTTAAAAAGTTTTAAAAATAATGTTGATCAATGTTGCCTTTATAGACTCTGAAATGGTAAGAGATACAGTACTGATGTGTTAAAATATTGCTGAGAATTATCTGAAAAAGATTTTGATACAATAAATATATCGATCAGACACATGGTTGATATGTAGTTGATGTGTAGCAACGCACGCCAGGTTCAGCTAGTTTTATATTTTAAAAGAGACTATTGTGGATACTAATCTTTTCGGAATTTGATAAAATTGGGTACCTACACGCAAATTCGATCTGTAATATTTACTATACAAAATTGCCTAGTTTGTTTGGTAAAAACTCCAGATAGAATGTGCATGCAAGTTTAGGGCATGTACATCGATTTGTGAGAGATTGCACCTGTGTGAATTTGTGATTTAAAATAACGTTATCTCTATTCCGTTGTATAATATTGTTGATAATTAATGCCGCCTACTATAACTTAACCCGCCAGTAGGATTGTAATTGAATACCTTGGTTGATATCACTGTCCTGTGAATCATTTTATCTCCGTAAGTAGGGTTGTGACTTAGGACTGCAACTTTTATTAGATGAAATAGAGAGGTGCGTATAGAATTTCAGAGGTGGCAAGTAAAAAGTACTATAAAATATATATTGAATATTTATATAAAGGTATTTATTGGTAATTTTGGCAGTACATAAAAAATTCTCTTTGTTTTTAAATGAATTGTACTATTATAAACATTAGAAATCTAATTAAAGCAATATTTCAGTGTCCTCTATTAGTGTTATAGATTATAGAGTACGCTTATGTGATATAGAGTACAATAAACTAATCTAATTTAAGAGTACGGCTGGCAACCCTATTCGTAAGTTTGCATTCCATCTGTTCCGCAAAAATCATTGGAATTTAAAAAATATCCGTTAGCGATCGTTCTCACGCATTCGCATTCATTACGTTCGAAAAACGAAATATTGATGTAACTTTTTTATACAATAGCTATATTAATTGGAAATACTCTATGCCATTGTTTTATTTAGTGTTTATTCTGATAAAATATTCAGCTTTAATGAATACAGGTCACTTGAATCTCAATGTTTGTCGTTGGTGCAGATGAGAGATAAGAGACTATAGCATTGATATCTCCTATTACGAAGTATTACTACTCCTACTTCGAAATATTATGTGCGCTAGGAGTACTCTTACTCCCGGCGTTTTTGCCTATCTTGAGTTATCAGACAAATTGATCAACAGTGGGCTTGGTCGGAAAGTGAATTTGTGACCTCGATTAGTCAAAACCATACCCATAACTAACTTATTTTGAAAAAAAAACTATGATTCTTTAAAAAAATATTAGCCATTTTCGCAATTTTATTTGGGGTCGGCGGATAATTTTTTTCTTTTATTCCCTATCAACCTTTAGTTCACATAATCTATCCATCTTTTCTTAGTCCGTCCACTTCCCGTCCCTTCCTTCCGCCCACATTTATATCCATCACTGTTCTCGTCACATGAGTTACCTCTCGCCTCATTATATGCCCAGAAATTTGACATTCGGTTCCCTTTCAGCTTTTCTGATATTTTTGTAACTTTCAGACTTCTCCATACATACTCATTTCTCTTCTATTCCGATTTTTCCGAGACAGTTGAATGAGTAATGCTGAATCGTATTTCGCATTGATTTAATTAATTGAAAAGCCCCATTTCATTAACCTGCCCTTAATTGTTAAACATGTTTTCTACTATTTTGACGGTATGTTGGCACATTCGAGAGTCATAAGTTCGTTTTGTTTGAGACGAAAGCCTTCAACAAGGCTTAACGACTCAACGTTTTTTAACCGTTTTAAACAATCGAGAAGACTGGATTAGTGAATGAGCGCTCGTGACGTCATCACAAGCTTATAGCTTTATATTAATATATAGGTTATTTTCGTTCATACGGGAGTCACTTCAACTTACGTAAACCGGTTTCTCGCTCAGATTTTTGCTAACTTTGCTAACTCGCAAATTCCTCACACGATCACAACGATGCACGATATTTGCTGTCGTTGACTATCCAGAGTTACGAAATAGAAGTGATGAATAGAGTCGTTTATAACAACGAGAGATTCTGTCTGCGGTTGAAATTAAAAAAAATAACCGTAGAATAATAAATAGTTTGACAGCATTAAAATTGTCAAACGTTTGTGTGTCAATTGCACGGTAGTGTGTGTGATGTTTTTAATTAATGATTGAATTTATTTCCAATACATTTTTATATAAAATAGTAATTTTCTGCACTTGTTCTCCGTGGAAACTTTAACTTTGCCAAATTACTCCTCCATCCGTCGTAGAAAGGGGTGCAAAGTTTTTGTTTGCATTTTATTATTGTTACAATGAGGTCGACTTTCTTGATACTTTGCTAACGTTTTCTATTCAGAACTTAATAGTATTATCGTTTGCACCTCATAACCTCTCTCCTCTTATCATTTTGTTTACACTTAGCAATATGACTACGTGTATGACAGTAATTTGTTGTATTCTTCAAGCGAAATATGGAAATTAATATACAAATGCAATAATAGAACCTGTATTTTTTCCAATACTTCGACCAAGTTGAGCTTTAGAATAAACCTTAGTCAAATACAGGTCAAATTTTGAATAGGTCCTCTGTCGTGTTTTTTTTGAGAACATTTTAAGGTTATCTGACCCATGTCGCATTTGTTCTACGGCTTCACTAAGAATGCAATAGTCGTACTATTTTGTTGGACTTTAGCTTAATTAAGGTATAACATTTTAATTAAATAATTAAGTTAATATTATTGTAATTCAATTAATTAAGGTATAATATATGTAAGGTATAATATTTTTCTAACATTTTTAAGACATACGGCTGAGCAAAAGTTTCACTTGCATCGTGATTTCAAAAAACAACACATAAGATTATTTTTCTTACATAGTATAATTTAATAAATAAATGCCTCATCAAGTCTTGTCGGTTTGTCATTTAGAATTTTTTGGAAGCCGCTGCGATAGCATAATCTTTTTGTTCATTTATCACAACATATTTGTTAATTACGCCTTATCTGAAATGTAAGTGACGTCATCTTAATGTATTTTTTACTTAATTTTGAATTAATTTTTAACTTTAAAAACGCGACAAGTAAGTCAAGGCATCGTTGAGTGTATTTTGGCTTCAGATTTGGACTCGGCTGGACGGTCCAGTGCGTCGAAGACTCGGAGCGACTTGGTAAATTTTTCTAGAAAATTTTAAGTTATGACAAGTGATATTGAAGGAAATTATGTTTGATTTTGAACATCATTAAATTAGTTAAAAAGTTCTACAAAGATTATTCCTTAAACAAATTACTGGTAACACTTTATTGCTCCTGTGGCATTTTGTGAAGCGTGGAACTTATTTCGCCCGTATCTACGTATCATCAAAATCAGGATCGGATATTGTTATAGAGACTTTCCCAACAACTTTACAAAGAACATAAATTATATCGTCATCATACAATAAATACTACACAAATAATACAAATATATTTGTTCAGAACGCTGTCTTTTCATGGAAGATAATATTGGGTAGACACTATTACTGGAAGTTCTGAGCAAATAATAGAATCCGAAAGATTTTAGAATGTTTGGCTGGTAATTTGTGCGTACTAATCTCAGAAACGGCTTAACCGATTTGAATGGTATTTTCACCGATAAATGTATGTAATACTAGCATATTCTTAGGCTTGAATCAACATGTACACTTAGTATATTTTATCTTAATCAGTTCGTAACTACAAAAGGTATGTCAATTTAAAATATACTGACTACGGCCCTATTTTTATAAAGCTCGCGTGGTTAGTAGTAAAAACGTAAGCTTTGTCCATCCACTGACACCAGCTGCACATGACAATGTGTGGGCTGCGGCTGTGTGCGGATGCGGTGATAGCACCAGAGTCAACGACTCACCGCACCGTGTCGTCAGTGTCGTGAATAGGCGTTATGTCACACGTCGCCTCTCTCGATTGTCCTAAATTAATTTCTTATAAAGTATACTATTTTATTGAGACAATTCTTCTGGAGATGTATTTCGCTGTAAACATAGCTGACATTTGCAACGTGGACAAAACAGTGTAATCTTTTGTAATATCCTACTTATGTTATAAATACGAAAGTTCGTGACGATGAATGGATGTTTGTTAAATATTCACGCGAAAACTACTTAACAGATCTGAATTAAATTTGGCATCGGTATAGATTACAGTACAACACAAAGGCCACTTTTTATTGATTCACCTACCAAGCCGCGGACGTAAAATAATGATTGATAAAGATGATACTGATAAAACTAAATAAAAAAAATATTTTTTATACAAACTAAGTTAATGCTTGACATCGATCCCACCTGATGGTAAGTGGTGATGTCTAAGATGATAGTTTAAGACCGGCGATGCATCGGAAATTTGGCTTCTCTGGTGCTGGGTTGTACTTGACATAGGAGGTTCTGAGTTGGTAATATTAACGTCAGATGGTCAACCTGGTTTTTATGTCCGTTGATTAAAAACGACCCGGCTAAGTGCATGTAAAATTTTTCACGTTGGAACCGACAATTAGTCAGAATATTTGAATTCAATCATTCGTTACTGTTTAGTACTGTATAATCATTGCACCCCATAATTGTTCCTCTACTGGCCACAATTTGAGGGGTACAGCCCATAGTCCACCACGCTGGCCAAGTGCGGATTAGTGGACTTCACACACCTTCGAGAACTTTATGGAGAACTCTTAAGAGTGCAGGTTTCCTAGCGATGTTTTTCTTCAACGCAGCGAGAGATAATCAACTCCTGATACGCACATAACTTTAAAAATTAGAGGTAGGATTTGAACCCAGGTCCGCCCGTTGCAGAGACCAACATTCAAGCCGCTAGGCTATAACCGGTTAGTACTTGTTCAAGTATAATACGTTGCCATTTAATTTTATACTAGCTGGCGACATCCCAATGCTATTGCACTTTAAATGACCTCTTGTATTTATACAGTTTGAATTGTAAAAATAGCTTTGAATAATATCTGTTGCCTTGAATCCTTCTGAATCTTATTTTAAATATTCTATAGAGAGAAATATTCGATATACTATGACATTTTTTTTGTGTTCTTGCGATTAGGTTGATCACTTGTTGTGTTCTTGCGGGTAGGTTGATCACTCGTGTTCATGCGGGTAGGTAGATCACTCGTGTTCATGCGGGTAGGTTGATCACTCGTGTTCATGCGGGTAGGTTGATCACTCGATGTATTCTTGCGAGTAGGTAGATCCTTCCCTACTGTATTATATCAGTTATATAATACTATGACGAATACAGGACGTGCTTTTAATGAGATGAATGTAATTTAATGGCTGTGGTGTCGTACTTCACGACAGTTAATCGTTTTATTTCGCTGATATATGTTTGTTGATGTATTTTATGTCGTTTTTAATAGCATTATAAAATCCTACTAATATTGTAAATGCGAAAGTTTGTGGGGATGGTGGATGGATAGATATATGGATATATGGATGTATAGGTGATAAAATGTTTTGTAACTACTTAACGCAAACACTACTAAACCAATCATGAGTGGTACTGAGTTAGATTGTATTGATTTTACTCTGGAATAACACTTTTTATCAACTGTCACGCGAGCGTAGCCGCAGGCGAGATTAGTAAGTAAATAAATGTTACTTCTAACTTACTACTTCTTCTTCTACTTACTTCTAACCTGATGAAGTAGCTACCTACCACCTCTACATACTACCTACGCTACGCTAAGTACACTTACTGAACTGACAATAAAGTTATTAATGAATATGATTGAAATGAGCCAGTTAGTTAGTAAGTAGTTACACAAAGTTTTTGACTATAATATTAAGCTTTCCATTAACTCCGTAACTAAAGTGAAATAAAGTGCATATTATAAGTAATAGGTACTGTGTAGTATATCTTTAGTATTCTTTATATAGGATCTTGTCATTTATATTTGTATGTGTGAAATATAACGTAACTTATTGTATCCTATTTTATTTGTCATTGTAAGCTGGAAAGCTTATGAAAAAATTACGAAGAATAAAGTAGAAGAAAAAACAACCTTGTGTATCCAATTAAAATTATTTTATCAACTATGATTGTGAATGAACACGGAACTGGCTATTTATAGGAACGGGAGTCGATTGTCCAGAGAAAAACAAAAATACTTGACGCCATAATATTCGTCCTATGGGAATAGCGATTCTAGTATCGATCTAGGGCAGGATGTTCGAGTGAGCTGGAATACGGGAGGCGCCGCCTTACACCGAAGCCCCTAAAACAGGAGCACTGACCTTTTTATATACAGACCGACAGATGAACGCGGGGACTGACAGGGCAGTAGCATATGCTCCGAAAGAACAAGTGAATGGCCGAATGGTTATTTTTTCTCCACCTCGTCGACGTTTTGCTATTTTTTTTTGTCGAGTTGTCCCGGATATCCGTGTTTGAGTTCGTATCCTTTGAAAACTGCAAGGTATAGAACTAAATATGAAGAGTTTTGTATTGTATTATAGTACTGATTTGTCAACTTCGATAAATAACTTATCTAGCGACTTATTTTAAAATTTTGGCCTTCGTGAGCTTTTGGGCCCTACAAAGAAATAAACAAATTTCATTTCAATTAAGTACTTTTTGTAAATGATTTATATTATGGGAATTATCTCAATGGTGGAACTAAGCAGAGTATTGTTGAATTGAATTCCTCTTAATTCTCGTTTCGGATAGAAACTTTGGTTCGGTTTAAGCTTTAGTTAAGGTTTTTGCACATAGCTTATACTCGGGGCAATTTCGATCCGGTATAAATGTAAACAAACCATAAAAAATGCTTTGTAGGGTTTTCACCAACTTACATAAATGAGGTTTTTTCCACTGAACTACTTGTTATATTTTTGGAGATTAATTGTTAAACTAAGTATTAATGAAATAACAAGAACACACTACAAATTAATATAGTCATACAAAAAAAATACAACATACAATATCATTCACAGATTCATACTCTGACATCCTTAATTTCATGAAGGAGTTTACAACCTTTCAACCTACTGAAGTATTTTGTTCTATATACTTTTATAATTTACTCGTTTCGTTTTAATACGCTTAAT